>JAJDFE020000063.1:21934-38029 GCA_021527465.2 Geoglossum glabrum | reverse complement strand
AAAGATGCAGATGCTACTAGCTTGCTATCCGGCGAGAAGGCCACGCCCCTGATCCGATTTGAGTGACCCGTGAGCGTATGGCATAAAGCCCCTGTGGCAGAGTTCCAGAGTCTAACTGTACCGCCTCGGAATGCAGATGTCACCAGCTTGCCATCCGGCGAGAAGACCACGACCCGGGTCGAACTTGAGTAACCCACGAGCGTATGACATAAAACCCCTGTGGCAGAAACCCAGAGTTTGACTGTATTGTCTTGAGATGCAGATGCCACCAGCTTGCCGTTCGGTGAGAATGCAACGCTATTGACCGCATTCGAATGGCCACTGAGCGTGCAGCGCAGTTCCCCTGTGGCAGAGTCCCAGAGCTTAACTGTCATGTCGAGGGATGCAGACGCTACTAGCTTGCCATCCGGCGAGAATGCCACGCTTCTGACCGCTGCTGAATGGCCCTTGAGCGTGTGGCGCACTATTCCTACGGCGGAATCCTGAGGCCTGACCGTCCCGTAATTGGATGCAGACGCCACTATCTCATCATATCTCCCCCGTTTGTCCATGTTTGTAATATTTTGCATGTGCTGAAGAATACCGAGAGGCCTTTCCGTGAATTTTGGGTTCGCTGTGATACTTTATTTGGGTATGGTAACACTTATAGTGCTCCGGCGTGCTGATCCCTCTATTGTGGGAAGTTCTTGGGGAGGTATTGCTTCTTCTGTTGTAGGGCCAGGTCTTCTGGCATTTATTAGTTCCATCGGCTACATTCTAACGAGTTGAAACCTGTCCTAATAGCTAAAAGAGATACCTTTGAATTTCAGTAGATACCTTTGCTGATGACTGATTTTGAAGCTTAACCCAGATATGCGATAGGGCGTCCCTCGAGGTCAAACGGTCTTCAGGCATTGAAGCCATAAGGCTATTTAGGAAGCCACAGCCTTCCTCACTGATACCATGTGCCTGCAACTTCTCTATAGGAAAAGGCGAGGCGTCCTTGATATATGTCCTTAAGGATCTGAGAGGAAATGGCTGTTCTCCTGCCAGGGCACGAAAGGCGATCTCACCTAATGACCAGATGTCAACGGCTACAGTGTATCCCTCTTTAGCCCTAAAATCGTCGTGATCAACAAGATCATGCTGTGCAAGTATTTCTGGCGCAATAAAACCAAAGGTGCCACTGAAAGTCCGGAAAGCGGTTAGACCCTCTTCTGCTCGCTTGCTGATTCCAAAGTCACCTAATTTCACCCACCAATCTGGGCCTTTGGATTGAACGAAGATGTTCTACAGTTTTCAGCAACATCTGAGCGGTGGAGAGTGCACAAAAAGCTTACATTCGGTTTCAAATCCCGATGAACAAACCCGTTATCATGCATGAATGATAGGCCTTCTAAGACTTGGTGGGTAATCTGCTGCGTATCTTTTTCTGGAAGTGGTGATGAAAGATAGTTTTGAAGGTCTCCAAGGGGAAAGTATTCCATGGCGATAAACACACACTCAGGATTTTCATACCACCCAAACGACTTCACAAAGCACATGTTATACTATATTTTCATGAGCTTCCAGTAGCTTGTCAGGGAGGGGTGGTAGATGGGTAGAATAGGGAACGTGCGGAAAATAGAATCCCACACCTTTTCATGGGAGAATTTAGCTATGGCCTCCAGTTCGCGGCCATAATCAATGTATCCGGACTGCCGATTACCCTTTTTAATCTCTTGGTGGCTCTATACTTTTCTTCGCCACTATCTGTGATTAAACTCTCCAGCCATACCGTTCCAAAACTACCACTGCCAAGATTTCTGAGTCTTTCCCAGCACTCCTCCTTTCTGATCTTCCGTTGACGAGGATTAGTTCCGGCGACGTGGTAGATATGTTGTATGTGTTTCTCGTAGAACGTCGTCTCGAGTTTTGAGTCTCGGACAAGGTCTGAGACTGGAGGCATCGTGCCGTAGACTCAGCCTGGCATGGAAGGCACAGTGGTGTTTGAATGGGGTTTGGGCGAAGACTTCGGCGGCGGGGAGCGGTGCGGGGCACTCCGAACAACATGCCCTAGAATCCGTGGGTGTTGGTGGCTTGGAGTCGGAGGTCGGTGAGGCTCAGCAAGAACAGCGGCACCAAGCTTACCCTGATCGGGTGTAATTAGGAGTCGCCACCAAGCTTGGATCCACCACCGAACTTTGAGTCGCGCTGCAAGAATAAGTTCGGGGCAATGGACTCTATTCTTATAGCGCGATTATTCTTATAGTAAGAGCCTGGGATCGGGGTGGGGCTGCGTATTCATATTCTTGCAACGCGATAGTTCTTATGACGCGAGATTCTTGCCGCGCGACTCGACGGTAACGTTACTTCTGTTACACCGTCTTTCGCCCAAACATCGCCGAGCTTGCCGCTACCATCTTCTGAGCCAGCTACTACTGTTTCAAGCTCACTATTATGCCGCTTCAAGACCGCAGCGGCAGCCAAAGAGGGATATCAAGTGCTTTGTGTCTGGACTCATCACTAGGGAACCCCAAACACTACAAGGAGCCAGTCTCCAATGGCCTCCAATAAGGTAAAACTCGTTTTATTTTTTAGATTCAGGTTGTCTAACTATCTAGTAGGGCGATGACATCGCAGTCATCAGTTATGACCGACTTATTGTCAAGCCTGACATGGGCATCGAAGCAGCCGGCCAGAAAACCTTCGACACTGCATTATACTCGCAGACCGGAGATACGCTTGTATATAGAAATTCGCTCGGACACAATGTCTTTGAGGAGCGGGAGGAGCACCGGAGACGGTTCAAAGCTATGGGCTCCAAGATTGATAGCCAAGACGGAAGGGTTGCCGACCTAGAAACCCAGCTTAGAGTCGTCAAGAGTGCCAGAGGGGTACCGACAAATACGACATCGATTCCTCGGCACCTTCCGACGGGACATTTTGCAAGTCCCCAAACCAGATGGGGCTCATCCATAGCCACGGGAAATAGAGCTTCCCACGACGGCGATGCGGTCACCGATGCATCGTTGTACGAAACTGGCGTCAGACATGATGCTTCCCTTCTGTTTAAGATCTATGGCTTGAATGCTTGCAAGATCCTCGAGTTGAGTAAGTGCCAACCTCTCCCCCTATAGGTGCTTATGTCCTTGTACGGTGCGCAGGCCGGACGGGAGATTGTGGTAGCATCAGCATCATAAACTCCTGTGCTACATTGAAGTCTGACAAGGAGAAAATGGTCCCCGAGGACATTGAAGAGACCTGGGAAGACTATGTGACTAAACTGGGAGATTACTGGGGCCAAATGCCTAGGGAAGACCCTTTGTCCCCGCTCACTCGGGCTTACTATAAGTTTTGGGAGGTACATGGCACGCGCAGGAGATAAGGGAATGAGTACTTTAGAGACAGCTAGTGATCAGAATGCAGGATATGCGTCTGCGTTAACATACTCTTGGATCGGGGATTCGCTTTGTGTACAAAAGTTCGCTCAGACACTATGTCCTCATAGAACTGGAAGACTACCGGAGATGGCCGGATACCAGGACCGAAGATTTCCAACCTTGGAGTCCAGGTTAGAGAGCCCGAAGGTACCAGTGGTGGGTGCCTGCAAATCCGCTAAAGACCCCCGACATCCCCTGGCATTTCGAAGGTCCCCAGAGCCAAGGCCATACAGCACAATACCTGCCGGCGTACGAGGCACATCCGGGCTCACCTTGCTTACAGTTTAAAGCGGCGGCAACTGGGTCAGGTGAGCGCGAGTGCGCGGCAGTTTGATCTTTTCTTTTGGCGCCAAGACCGTAGATACCTTCCTCTCCCTCGTGTAGAGTGCGAGAACAGTACATACAGAGAGGACGGAATACAGAGTACTGGTTAGTCACTCAGTGCAACGCTCACGCCCCTGTATCGCCCGCATCCAGGCTGCACGCTGTTCAACCAGTTGCTGCTAGTCTGGCCTGCGTTCTGGGGTAACTTAAGCTCAACGAAATCAGCGAGCAGTTGCTACGGCCACCACAGCCCATCCACGGCACTCACGGAGGATCTTAGCCTGAGGATCGCCCCTAGTGTCGGGGGATCATTGGGGGTCTTCGCGCTGCATCGCAAAAGGCCGTACTGTCCAAGCTTACACTGCCGGCCTGTAGCCATCTGTTGCAATGCCTGCTGTGGAGCTCTCCCTCGCTGTAGTCGCAACGGTAGACCTGTGTCTGAGGTAGGTGAAGGGGTCCCTGAGAACCTGCTTGTTGGGCAAACAGGACGATATTGATGCGTTTGGAAATGGTTTTAGATATGGCAAGATCCTAATCGATCAATATGCAACCCTCAAGGGCGCAGAAGCCGAAATTAACGAGCGGGTTCTCTGCATTGAGAGCAACTGGAAAAGAACAGCCATACAACTAGATTTCCTTCGGGGTATTCACAAAACACTCGACGAAGAGCACCAGAATATACAGACTCAGGTACTCCGGGTGTTGGTCGGGAAATTGGAGATGGCCATATCTCAGATTCAAAGAGTGCAAAAGAGGCAAGGCAAGGGAAACGCGATGGGAATAAGGCGATGGAAATATGTCCTACTTAAGGAATGCCTGGACAAAGCGATTCAGGATCTGGAGGCATGGCAGAAAAAATTTGATCCATCCTGGTTCCTGGTAATGAAAGTCGGGAGCCCACTTATCGACCAGGAATTATCCAAAGACGATAGAACAAAGGATCTCTCAATCCGAAGTCCCTCAATCCGGACGGCCAAAGGACTGCGAGATTCCCTGAAAGCAGAACCCCAAATCAAAGCTACTATATTCCTCCCAGAAGACGGTCTCGCATCCGCAAAACGCCAAACTCTCCTCTTTTCCACAGCACAAACCATTCAGCGACCCTCATCCAGCAAGCAACTTATCCTCGACCCTGTCCCGTGCGACCCCCGGGCCAACATCTCGATCCTCACAAAAGATGTCCGCGATCTTGCGCGCAAGCTCTCTCATGCAGACCCCCTCACCTTCGGCCTTCTCAATTGCCGCGGCGTCGTAAAAGTTACGGACCCTGCCGACCCAACCAAAAAGACAATCTCCTCCTTTGATTTCGTCTTCAACGTTCCGGAGGGGCTGGAAAACCCGCGTAGTCTCCGTAGTATCCTGAATTATGATTCAGCAACAGCGGATGGTAGGTATTCTCTCAGTGACCGCTTTAGGATAGCGCAGCAACTGGCTACTTCCGTGAGCTATCTTCATACCTACGGCTTCGTGCACAAAGCCATCCGCCCGGAAACAATCCTAATACTACAGGATCATAGATCCCTACTTGGCGCTTCTTTTCTTCTTGGGTTTGAGAAGTTTAGGTTAGCTGACGGGCGAACCCTGCGAGTGGGTGACCGCGTCTGGGAAAAAGACCTTTATCGACATCCTAGCCGTCAGGGGCTCAAGCCAGAAGAAGACTATACAATGCAGCATGACATATACAGTCTCGGAGTTTGTCTCTTGGAAATCGGGCTCTGGCAGTCGTTTGTTATCTATCACGATGATCACAATCCAACACCATCCACGCTCCTGCACTCTATTATGGAAACGTATACGGGGGAGAGTGGTGATGGAGACAATGGGGATGAGGTCAAAAAAGCATTTATTATCAAAGAACACCTCGTCCAGTTAGCAGAACGACATCTCCCCAGCTACATGGGCGATAGCTATACAGGAATTGTCCTTACGTGCCTTACCTCCCTCGACGCAACTAACGCGGACTTCGGCGATACCACCGAATTCGAGGATGCGGATGGTGTCTTGATAGGTGTGAGATATATCGAGAAGGTTTGTTTTTATCACTATGGTTGATTTTTGGCGACATCAGTTATATTCTAAAACAAGATAGATTTTGCTGAAGCTCGAAGCGATTTCGATTTGACTCTCCATAGTCTGCAAGCTGGAATTGCCCAGACTTGCTGCGTCCACAGCCATGAAGGCATCCCGCTCTTTCCCCAGCAGACACCGTACGAGGTAGGTATAAGCCTCGGTGTTAAGTATTCCTCTCGGCGAGTGGTGTGGCTCAGCGATTTTTGTGTGCCCGACTCACCGAGTACCTGCCCGGCTCACCAAGTGCGAGTAAACCCAACAACCCCACCACCCAAGTCTTCATGCAAAATTGGGAAAACGTGTTTTTTTCATTTAGTTGCCACATAGAAGCCTGGGTGAATTGGTTGTGGGGCCTGCTCACGGGATGGCGCATATGCCCAGTAAGCCGGGTACTCACTGAGCTGGGCTGAATACTGGGGCAACCGCAGTATTATCTCAAGCGGAGGGTGCTAGAAGAAACTAGTGCAAGGCGTGTTCTCAACTTCGGTTCCTGCAACCAAGTCATTCGTTTGATAATATTTCGGGGTTGGCTCCGTAATCTTTCCCAGCAGGACGGGGCGCAACGGGGGGAGGGGGGTTTGTCATGTCCTTAGCCGGTTTCTGGAGTGGTTTTGGGTGGGTAAGGAAGTATATCGGAGGGCGTTCAGGGGTAGGCTCTTGGTTCTACGTTGTGGATAGCTGCGATCATAACCTGGAGGAATGCTGCATTGATAATGAGAACTAGGGATTTTGACCGAAGCTAAAATGCTCTGTACATTCAGAGGGAATTTGTTGCTGTCAAGGCAGTTGTTTTGATACCTCCGCGCTAACTGATAGGGTTCCGCTAGAGATCTTTCACCCTATTAGCTGTCCATTCATGTAAAGTGCATAAGGTGCGTTATAGACGGATCTTACGGGCCAGGAAATCGATGGCTTGTCGTCAGTGGAGTTGAGCACTTACAGTTACGGCATGCTTGCGTTATGTGGGGAGCTGGGTTCGGGGGAGATGCATCTGCTATTCTACTGTATCTATTTGACAATTTCAATTCCTCGACCTCCACGAATTGGGTGAGAGACGCTGGCGCTATAGGCTACTGGGATTACCTTACTATGTCTAGCCTTAGGAGTTTGTTTAGTCTGTGCGCTGGGGTTGATTAATAATAATGCAACCAAATATAAAAATATCAAGTCGGCTGATGTAAATTTACTTGTTAAGAAATGTTGTGGATATTGGTAGGAGGTAGCTGCGGTATCGCAGTGGCAGTAAATAACAGAGTCACAAGATAAACAAAATTAGGGGTAGAGACCTAATGCGTGAGGAGCGTAATACTCGATTGACTTATCAACAATTCTAGCTACGAGGCACTGCCCCTACCTCCAAAAACCCCCTCCGCGATAGCAGCATTGCTCGGGAGCCGGTACTGGGGCCTATGACATGAAGTGTCGACAAAATAACCCAATGCAACGAGCTTATCAGAGAATTTCGCATTGCTTGCAATAGCTATGAAAGCAAGGCAGGAGGGACACATTAGGATTAGAACAGGCCAAGCTGCCGTCATTATTTTCCCAGCCCACACCACACCCATGGCACCTCCAACCGCGAATCCGCGCAAAGGCGGGGCAGTGGGGATCACAAGGCGTCCTAATACGGACCGCAGGGCGCTCCTCTATGTTTGAGCAAGTAAGGTTTTGAGTGGGTTTGTTGCTGCATGTCCTGGTGTCCCCGGGCAGGATGTGGCCGCAGCCGAAGACCATTGGTGTGCGGTGGCACATGTTGGCCGTTGCTGGGTTTTCGGGATGTGGGGTGGTGTGGGTGCTTGGGTGCTTGGGATGGTGGTCGAAATTCGGGGACTGGTTCGGGTTTGAATGGTTGCGTGGGATGGGTTGGTTTTTTGGGCTGGAGAGGGGAGGTTCGGGTTTTTATAGTTGTCGCCGTTGTAGTTGTTACGGTGTACTGTGCTATAGTTCCAAGGGGTTGTGTTGTGTGTTTACCACTACACAATAACACTCGGACTGCCATTGACTAATGGCATGACTATGGCAGCAGGACGCTCTTCTACAACACAACTGGTAGCTTCGAATGGACATGACGGCTAAGAGGCACGAGGGTTAGCTGGGAAGCTAGAGAAAACAAAACCTGATCAATATGTTGGTCGTTGAGGTGTTGGTGTTGAGCGGTGCCGCTGGCTAAAAGGGGCCAGCGGGTGCCCCTATCTTGGCGGCTTGACCTCGGTGAAAAACTCTTCGCTCGTACCTTCATGTCACATAGAATCAAGCACCTCAATAAATCCAATTCACCCTACGTCATCTGTTCTAAAAGAGTCACTCGGCGGCTAGCAGCTTCAGCAAAAACTTATCGCTCCCAGCATCACGTAACATAGTACTCTCTCATGCGTCGATCCAGCTGACTCTATCTACATTCTACCCTACTTCGCTGTCCTTAATTCAATACAATGAACTACTAATCTATTTTGCTAGGGTTAAATGGTTAAATTTAGAAGTGGTGATTGCGATGCCTCTGCCATGATACTGTTGCGAGGTATCGCCCTAGAGCATCCCGCCTAGGGGTATCGAGACCAGGCAATCCATGGAGTCATGTCACTCTATGATATTGAAAGAGCCATATTCGCGGAAGCATTGGCACACAGACAACACTTCCTTCAACTCCTTGAGCCAGCCGGGTACGTCCGTTGAAACACTCTGGAATGATAAAATCTCTTTTATTGTTTCACTTTTTATTCTAAGATATAGCACAAGCAGCCCCGGCTGCCGCGAAGACTCTCCCCAACATGAGGTCTATAAAATCAGACCACTAAAATTAAATTAAAAATCTACCTCAAAGAAACCCAACCAGCTTACCAACTAATTTCGCAACCTTCGCAGAACTTGTGCAAGCAAGGCGACGGGGTATTGTTGGAACAGGTCAACCCGCCGTGCCTATTTTCCATCCCGCACCCATGGCACTTCCAACCGCGATTCACTGCGGCGGTACTACATGCGGCTTCGAATAGGATTGCAGCAGTATCCACGGGATTTGGGCAGCTCTGGCTATCTGGGGGTAAGTTATCACACGGTATTATTGTCGGGGGGGTCTTGCGGCCGCAGTTGAACTGGATGTATGGTATGCGTCGGCACATGGTGGTTGTTGCTAAGTTTCCAGAATGTGAGGTGATGTTTGAGATGGTGGTGGTGTCTGGAGACCGGTTCGGGGTCCTGAGGTTTGGCCTTGAGTAGTTGCGTAGAATAAAGTGCGGTAGGAGATAGGGGGGGAAGGTCGTGTATTATATGGTCGTAGTTATCTATGCAGAGGTTCGCACCAAAGGAAATCGAGCCCTCAACTGAAAGAAGTGCCTGCCTAACGCCCCGCCTAACACTCTGCCTGCACAACACTAAATTACGCAGTCTTGATTGAATTTTAGTGGGGTAGGGCTCGAGTGGAGCCTATAGTGTAGTCCTGTTGCTTTTCAATTCTTTTGGTTTTGTTTCACTTGTATTGGTTACCACCGCTTGTCTAGAGGCACAACTGCTAAGCAAGCAGCTAGCTTATATCAGGAAAATAACACCCACCAATTTCCCACAGCAAGGTATGGCTGCCCTTTGTCGACTGCAAGCCCCGCCACGATGGGCGTCTATGTACCCAGGCATGCACTCCCATAAATGCGCCGTTGGGAATGCAGAGAGGTCGAAATCTGGGTGGGGGTTTTGGTGAGCCATCGCGGGCACTCACAGGGTTGGTCGAAGCACCTAGGAGCAGACATTCCACCCAGCAAACCAGATACTTCCGAAGTGCCCCCTGCCTTGAAGGGGCGGTAGACTCTGTTGGGTTGGTGATGTCGGATAGGGGCTGGCGATCACTGCCATCTTGACGGCTTGGCAGCCTCAACCGTCTCGGCGGCCTCAACAGCCGCACGGACCATAGACACATACTTAAAGGGCTTCGACGTCATGTAAAATAGTTATTATCGAGTCCATTGTCTACCTACATTCGTGCCTACTTCCAACAGATTCCAAGAAAATCCAAAGGATCGTGAAGGAGTCTTTCTTTCTGCCCTGTGTTGTGTCTGACTCGGGAAGAAGGAGCGTTTTGCTGCGAGGCGGTTTGTGTATGCGGCGCGGGTGGCACAGCTCAAAGCCGGCGGAATAGAATGCGATCCTTTGTGATTTCTGAGGCGGCCTGTAATTAGCCTAGTTTGATCACGTGTGCTTAGCAGGGTAACTTACCTAAGATGAACCTATCACCAGCACCGCACTCTCTCCAAAGTATCGATCGCTATTTTGTTTTGTGACGCGACTAAGATTATTTAGAAATGAGACTGTTGTATCTGGCTACGACTACCGCTTTTCTATCCTCTGCTGCGGTAGGGGCTAGGACCGTTAGGTTGGAGATTGGTAGTCATGACAAACGAGGCGTGCGCTACCTCTGTGTCTCTGCGTTGTAGGAAACCTAGCTTATACAGATCAAAGGACAATCGCGGTGTTCAGAAAGCCCTTTTGAGCCACCTAGAGGCGACTCGAGGCTCGGGGCCCTCTCCATGGCTCAGCAGCTTCCAGGCCCTGTCTTCTGGCCTCCCGCTCTGGGCAAGTGCTGCACGGCTCCAAGACCCCTCGATCAGCAGGCTGACAGCCGTTCTGCAACTTCCCAGGGCGCGGTGCCAATAAAATTTACCCTCGGAACTCCCCCGCAGATGTTTCGAGCCCTTGTTGCCCTGAATTTATGGGCGGATCTCTTTGTTCCCTCGGTCGCTAGCCAAAATGCGGGGGCACACCTTAAATATAACTCCTCTGCATCCTCCACGTACAGGGGCAACGGCACCATCGATGCAAGCACCCACCCTACTAGCGAGTGGGATGGCGGTTTTATATCTGTAGACAAGGCCAATTTCGGCGAAGTCGAAGTTCCCCAACAGCCGTTTCTGGAAATAATTAAGTGGGAAGACCTCGACCTCGACGTCGACAGCATCCTCGGCCTCGCGATGGACAGGCGGTCTTATAGTTTCAACGGCTTCCCTTCCTACCCGCACCAAGTCCCCGGTCCGTTCCGCAGCATGGTAGACCAGGGCGTCCTGGACGGGAATATCTTCTCCCTGCACCTCCCGCACAGCTTCGAGACAGGGGAGCTCCTGTTCGGCGCAACAAACTCTTCGTTATACAAGGGGGAATTAGTGGCCCACTCGCTCTACCCGGAAGACACCACGTTCTGGCAGATCCAAGCCACGAGTCTTTCCCTTGTTGATGCGAACTCGGGAACACTACAAAACATATCCCTCCCATCCACCTCCGCGATGCTCGAGTCCTCGATCAGCCTGATGATCTTCCCTAATCACATCTGGACCTCTTTCCTAGAGCAAATCCACCCAAACATCGAGTGCTGGATCCCTACCTATCCCTGCAGTCGCGCTAGGGACCTGCCAGATATGGCGTTTAATATTGGAGGACGAGAGTACGTGCTCACCGGCGAGGAGTATACCTTGCGGTTCCCGGGACGGATATGCAATGAGATTGAGGATCAGTGTATGCCTGCTTTCACGGGGCCGTGGAAGGAAGATCAGTTGCTTTTAGGACGGGCGTTTTTGAGGAAATTTTACAGCGTGTTTGACTTTGATGCAAGGGCGGTGTCATGTAAGTCTTTGCCCATTTCCTTTTCTCATATTTTTAAAGTTAGGGGGGAGATACATGACTGACTTATTCTTTTAATATCTCGGTAACTAGTGGCCGAGGCTGTCCACAAGGATTTGAGCGACATTGGAGACTGGAAATTTGTGGACGTTGGGGAAGTGTTTCCGTTGGATTGATGACAGCACGTTCAGCTGTAGATAGCAGGCACTATTCAACTCCAATGAGCATGAGGCCAAAGCCCATCAAGTATGTCATTAGCCTTGTTGGGACGGTGAGGTGCTTGAGTGACTAAACGCCAGCACACAATATTGCCACCGATTAACAGTTTCACCTGTTGGCTGGCTCTTGAAGTTATCGACGATGTTCATGTTCCAAGTTATCTACATGACAGCAGATCGATCCCACGCGCGTCTGCCAGCCTGTATATGCACCCTGCAAGTAATCTGTAGTGTCTGGGTCGGCAGGCTAACCCTGGCCCCTCACCTACAAACAACAAGGGACTAGATAGCTGGCGATGCGAAACTTGGCGCTGACCGCGGTTGGCTGAAACTGCGTAGTTAAATGTTGGCCACCAGCTGTGACTCGCGCCGCTCTCGCTCGATCTCCTCACTTTTGCCGGCCAGCTGTTTGGAACTTCTATGAAAAAGTTTGCATAAATATCTCGGCGTATATCCGGAGAGGGGACATAGGGGTTCGACACTAAGAGCACGGGTGGTTTGCGAAGCGGGAGGGTAAGCCCGGGCTACGGGCTAGCATTTCCGAAGCCCAAGGTAGTAGATTAGTAGTCGCACAACTACTCTATAGAATACACTGTGTCTCGCACTTGCAGACGTGGTGTTGCGAGCTCTATGCCTAGTTCTAGAAATGGGCTTGAGATGGCCGGGATTACTACCCGGTTAGAGGAGATTTGCGCTCGTGTCGTACAGATAAATTGCAGTGTCGCAGAACCGTTCTCCGTGGGGAACACCTCGAGAAGCTAGATGGGCGATAGAGGACAATGGGTGGCAAAGAAAAGGTAGCGAGGCTCTTTCCTTTTCCTACCATCACCTGCTCAATGACAGTTCGCCCTGTCTTGTCTGGATGGCCGCAGGCCTGTCTACCGTCAAAGGTACTCTATACTTTACTCGGGGGTACTGGCTACTTGTTACACGAGGTGTCTAATACCAGCGTCCGCTTACCCCGCTCGCGAGGTGGATTTGCCACCGATTTCCCGTCGAATCATTCAGCACCGTCACAGAGCCTCAGCCGCATCGACGATTGGGATCTATCGTCCCCCGCCTCCTCCGACGTCTCAGCGACCTCTATCTCTGGGAACGCGCAACGAGCGGAAAGGACACACGCAACCTAGGCGATTCTAGAGTGCTGCGGGCATGGGCCTACAGGTACTGTATCCCCCCAATGAGGCTGGGAAAGCAGAGGTCCTAAAGGCAGAGTATGCATTGCACATCCCCCTATAAACTAGCACTATTACAATCTATTGCAGTGCTCCAAACCTACTATCGCACTAATATCTCCCACCTAGCGTCGTCGCGGTCCATGGACTCAACGGAGACCCCAAGGACACCTGGACAAACCATAAGGCTAGCGCTTTCTGGCTCAAGGACTTCCTCCCACTGGATGTTCCAAACGTTCGGGTTATGACGTTCGGATACAACTCTAGTGCGGCATTTGGCAACACGACTGCAGACATTATGGATCATGCCAAGGGCTTGCTCAGCAGCTTAGTTGATAAGCGGGAGGGAGGTGATGTGGGTCGTTTGCATCGACCCTAAACATGCTGTGGCTGATATATCCCGTAGGAAATGCGGAGGCCAATTATATTTATTGGCCATTCGCTGGGTGGAATCGTAGTTAAACAGGTTAGTATTGAAAGTACTTAGAGAGCGTCCGTCTAATGATGGATACTCCAGGCACTGTTCCAGGCAAGGATTGAGCAACGGTATAACAGCATTAGCGAGTACACCACTGGGATTATTTTTCTGGGAACTCCCCACCGGGGGAGTGAAGGGGCTGCATATGGAAAGGTCCTTGCAACTGTTGCCACGGCAGTCTTGAATAAACCCCCTCCGCGTCTTATCAATGCTTTGAAAGTAAATAGCGGAGGATTGATGCAGCTCACCACAGAGTTTAGGTTTCAGCTGCCAAAGTACCAGGTTTATAGCTTTTACGAGATGAAACCGGTTAAGATACTCTCGACTCTGGTCGGCGCCCAGAAGACCCCAACGGCCACAGGCATAGATTAGACTAACATGGCCGTGTACTAGGTTGTGGAGAAGCACTCAGCGCTGCTAGATATCGATGGAGAAGAGCAGATACCAGTGGACGCAAACCATGAAGACATGTGCAAGTTTGCACTACGTGACGATGACGCGTACGAGAAACTATTCAAGAGGGTACGTAGGATGATAGGGGTAAAAGATGTTAACCATAGTACCTCTGGTATGTATGTAGATAAGGATTATATTCCCCTCCCATAATTAGGTATGTAGGTTTGTTTAACTGAAGGTAGATAACCGCAGTGCCGTGTGTTTTAATAGACACTATTATGTCCCTCACGGCGTGAGTGGGGTGTTCACAGGCCGAGAGGGTATCCTTCGGAATCTTCGAGAGGAGTGCTTGCCTCCAGAGATAGAGAATGGGCCAGTAAACCAGAAGATATTCGTCTTATATGGCCTTGGAGGATCGGGAAAGACTCAAATCTGCCTAAAATTCGCTCAAGATCACCGGGAAAGGTAAACTACTAGCCTTGAGACTTTGTATCCTACACCTACAGTAAAACTAATGACCCACCTTAGATTTTGGGCCATCTTCTGGATTGATGCAATTAGCCGGACGACGGCCCAACAAGGATTTCTGGAAATAGCTCGAATTTGTGGCATTGAAGAAAACCCCAAGGTCGTGAAGCAATGGCTATCAAATACTCGAAATCGCTGGCTTTTAATCATTGACAATGCTGACGATCCAGCCATCGATATCTCCGAGTTCTTTCCGACAAACAATAGAGGCTGCATATTGCTTACCACTCGCAATCCCGATTGTGAAATTCATGCAACAGTGGGCTCGTGTGAACTGGGAAAGATGGACCTGGACGAGGCTGTGGCCCTCCTCTTGAGAGCTGCTGGGGTGAAGGATGTTACTGCTGGGGTTGTACGAGAGAAAGCAACTCTTGTGGCTACTACCTTGGGCTGTCTAGCACTTGCAATAGTCCAAGCCGGTGCATACATACGGAGCGGTTTCTGTAGCATTGGCGAATACTGCGACATCTACTCCCGTCACCGAGAGAGACTGCTTAGACACCTCCCGGTCCAAAAGAGATCTGATTACCAATACAGCGTGTACACGACATGGGAGGTCTCCGTTGAAACGATCAAGAGGATCTCGAGTGAGGCCTCAGTCAACGCCATTGAACTTATCCGAATTTTCTGCTTTTTACATTACGACAAGATCACCGACGATATTTTTGAACAAGCTTGGGCAAATAGCAGCCGTGGAGAATATTCGTCTAAGAACATAGCCAATACGTTTTACATGCGCTCCCATGAAGGGCTAGCCGAGTGGAATCCAATCATAATCCGAGAAGCGGCAGTTCTCCTAGCATCATTCTCTCTCATAAAGATCGACGAAACAGGCCGCCACATGTCAATGCATCCATTAGTGCATGTATGGGCTAGAGATCGCCTCTCAGAGAAATTGCAAAAGCATTTCTGGACCACGGCCAGTTCCACTTTGGCTGCTGCAATATCATGGGAATTCCAGACATCCGATTTCCGTTTACGGCGTTCCTTGTTATCCCATATCGACTCATGTATTTTCCTATGCAAAGACAAGCCGTTCCTCGGCAAGCACTCAGAAATGGGACGGATTATTATGGCAAACAATTTTGCATTAGTATTTTCAGAGAACGGCCGCTTCCAGAACGCAATGGAGCTGAGGGAAAAGGCGCTGGAGGTGGGCCAGGAGATGCTAGGCAACGAACACCCTTACATCCTTTCGGCCGTGGCCAACCTTGCAACTAGCTACCATGATCTTGGTCGTATGCAGGATGCAGTAGAGCTAACGGAAAAAGTATTGGAGGTGAGCCAGAGGACATTAGGCAATGAACACCCTAACACTCTTGATGCGAGGAACAACCTTGCAGTTAGTTACAGAGGTATAGGACGCTGGAAGGAAGCATTAGAGTTGATGGAAAAGGCGTTCGAAGTGAGACAGAGAACGATGGGCAGTGAACACCCTGGCACCTTCAAGGCAATTCAGAACCTTGCAATTAGCTACATAGAGATAGGACGCTGGAAGGAAGCAATAGAGCTGACAGAAAAGACGTTGGAAGTGAGACAGAGAACGATGGGAAGTGAACACCCCGACACTCTCAAGGCAATCGAGTTCCTTGCAATTTGCTATAGCGATGTAGGTCGCAAGCAGGAGGCAGTAGAGCTAAAGGAAAAAGTATTGGAGGTGAGCCAGAGGACACTAGGCAATGAACACCCTAACACTCTTGATGCGAGGAACAACCTTGCAGTTAGTTACAAAGGTATAGGACGCTGGAAGGAAGCATTAGAGTTGACGGAAAAGACGTTGGAAGTGAGACAGAGAACGATGGGAAGTGAACACCCCGACACTCTCAAGGCAACCGAGTTCCTTGCAATTTGCTATAGCGATGTAGGTCGCAAGCAGGAGGCAGTAGAGCTAAAGGAAAAAGTATTGGAGG
>JAJDFE020000063.1:0-21834 GCA_021527465.2 Geoglossum glabrum | reverse complement strand
TGAGCCAGAGGACACTGGGCAATGAACACCCTAGCACTCTTGATGTGAGGAACAACCTTGCAATTAGTTACATAGGTATAGGACGCCGGAAGGAAGCATTAGAGTTGATGGAAAAGGCGTTCGAAGTGAGACAGAGAACGATGGGCAGTGAACACCCTGGCACCCTCAAGGCAATTCAGAACCTTGCAAGTTGCTATAGCGATGTAGGTCGCAGGCAGGAGGCAATAGCGATGATGGAAATGGTAGTGGAGGCGAGCCAGAGGATGCTGGGCAACCAACATCCCATCACTCTCGAATATACGAGCGACCTTGTGAAAATCCGTAACCGCTCGACGGGTACCCCGGAGGTAAGCCGGAATATTTCTTGAAATGCGGCACTACGCTAACCTACCGAAGCCTACATCGACTGAGCAATCAGAACCACCACCGGAAAGGTCAAGAAGAGAAAAATTCAAAAGTTGGTTTAGGAGCCCGCGATAGATATTTAGCCATTTCACGCTATACCTTACTTCAGACATTACCATTTAGCTAACCCAACTACACAAGCCGTTTATATCTCCTTAGTCATTCGCTCTAAACCCCTAACGACTAACCACGCGAGGAATAGATATGAATTTATATATTTATTTTTCCCATACGCTGGTTTCCGATGTGTCGTGAGTTGATGAGCGAGCTAGTAGAGGTAATCGCAGAAACGAGGATAATGATATTTCAGGCTATATAGTTCGCGCGCGGTTCAGTTAGCGGTAAGGATATATGATTGGGGTGTTATTAAGCCCCGGCGCAGGCCAGGCGGGTGCATCCCGAGTACCAGTGGGCCGTATGCTTTGCATAAAAAGTGTATTCGGCCAAGCTCTTCTACCATGAGGAACGAAAGAGCTCGTGGTGGTTATCCCACTTCCGTGCCATAAGAACTCCAGTTGTGTAGCTGCTGTGAGGAGTTTCTAGCGTGCTTGGGAGAAGCCCTTTGTCCCCGTGGCACCCAACGGTAACTAATTCCAGTAGCCACCCAGCAGTATACCGCGGGGCGGGGTAGTAGCTGGTGGAGCCATGGGATTAAATCTCGTAAGTAGTATGAGGGGAGTTCTTGGTGTTGAATATCCACATGTAAACTAAGACAGCGGGCCGAGACCTTTCCCGTGGCAGCAAATAGGAGCCAGCCAATTCGTGCTGCCCCCTATTTTCCCGTCCCGGATGCTTGGCGAGCAGAGGTCTTCGGTCTTTCCTCGCGCCCGTTGTCAACTTGCAACTTAGAACTCAAACAAGTCATTGAGCAATCTATTCTACGATCTATTTGCAACACTTGGAGCCGGTTGCGGAGATGCCGGGGGTCGATACCTAGATCAAGGGTAACATCGTCCTCCAAAAACATTACCATATTGGCAAAATCTTGAAAAATATCCTCATCATTTAAACTCTTGTTCGACTGGATCTCGTATATGGGTCAGGCCATCCTGGTTGGAGATATTTCCAATAATAGCAATCTGTACTTGTGTATGCGGTATATAACTACCCCATCGTAGAGGCCGTCCAAACGTTACTCCGTATGGAGTTTCGCTATCTGGTAAACTACTACGTGTTGGTGTATTGATTACTTGTATAATACCCAATTCGAATTTCTAGTTTCCGCTGCTCGAACACGAGCACGATTAGGTTTAAAACTGACTTAATTGCTAACTCGAGAATCTAACTGGGTTCTTATGGACGGAGACTGTCCACCAACACGAAAAATGCTGAGACCTCTGCCCTCGACCTTCTCTGAGGCCTCTACCCTCGTTGTGACGCCGAAGCGCCGCAATGCGCGAGTGCGGCTTTGCGGCGCTACGCCCATCACCACGAAGCTAAATAAAATTGCGATATCTCGACTGCCAAAAGCGATCGGCACCGAAGCTGGTATTCCCGGGCTCCCTAAGTGTGCCATCCGTCTGGGCGATATCGCAGTCAGCATTCCTCGAGACAACCATCCTGGCGCACTTGAGTATGATTTCGGCAAGTACGAGCCAGGTGGAACGTTCGACCTGAAAGGGTCCCTCGATAGACCTCCTCTGGTTTTGATTAGCGCTGACCGTCCCTCGGAAGAGGACGAAATGACGAGCAGGGACCCACTTAGAAGGATACTGAAAAACATTACCAAGCAACCTGAATATGCGCGTCCAAACAGTAGCGACGTTCTCCTTGACCAAACGTTTCACCGTGCCAATAAAGGGAGCGATTGCGGTATCCGCTTCGAAAGGGAAGCAGCTGGCATCGTGGGCGAAATTCCTTGCTTGGTGGTTCGAGGAATATGTGACTATGCCGACACCCACAATCAAGATGGGCGGCACTATTATGCCGCGACCGTCGCTGCAGCTTAGAATATAGTAAAGCTGTTCTTCTCATGGATGTGGAGGAGATGAGGAGCATGAAAAAAACAATGGACAAACGTGAGTGCAAGAAGCATGACGGACTTCTGGCGCACAGCTTATAGTAAGTTATAGCTGAGGAAAAGATAACTCTCAACCTTACATCTCGGGCGATGCTTACAACACCACCCGACCAAAAAGCGAGAGAATCAGCTTAGAACGCCCCGGAACGCTCGCATGTGTATTCGCGGGTTGAAGCTTAATACCCGCGGCGCGAATGACTAATGTCTGGAGTGAGGGAGTTCCCAACGGATATACATCTTGTGAGAGGCTTCCTCAGTATCAGCGCAGGCTAGGATGGAACTGGATATTCTAGTGGTACAGCCGAAGAAAGGGCATCTCTACGTAACAACCTATGAATCCCGAAATCTGCTCGCCATCTGAGAAAAAGACCCCCGCCCGTTTTCGTCGGAAGACGAGTATCACAATGTAGGCAGTACAACGCAGGCAGGCAACAGACTTGACGAATTCCAGCTACAACAGCGGGCGACCCGATTGACTATAAAAGATCCACGAGCCCCCCCTGCTGGGACTGCTGAGCTTACTTACATTACCCCTTACTCCGTGCTCAGGATCAACCAACAGTTTCGAACAGACACAAAAATAAAAAGGAGACAAATACACCGTAACGCGACCCTTGCGAATCAAAAACGCAAAATCGTCCGGGCGGTAGATAAGGGAGATGTGAAATTGAAAAAAAAAAACCCCTACAATGTTTCGTGGAATTGTATGTATGTCGAGCGGGGCTTCTGATTAGTTAGTTGTGGCGAGCTAAGGGAAAGGGCGCTTGGAACTATCTATCTAACGCGCGGGATCATGAGACGCCAATTGTTTTTTTCCCCAAGCGCCAAAACTTGAAATTTGGACTTTTTTTAAAAACCCCCCCAACGACCCATCTCTACTTTTTCCAGTCCGTCTCGCACCTGGTATTGCCGTTATAAAAAAAAAAATTTTTTTTGAAGGCTAGAATACTCAACCACCGACTCACTCCATGGCGAAATCTAGCACAAGCGTTCCGGGGGCGTCCCTTCATTCTGCGGTCTACCATACGCCACCGGCAACCCTACAGGGCGATTTGATATCCTTCCTCTCCTATGCGAAGTCACTGAATATCCCTATCTTGCCGGTTACTCTGCCTGATGTTCGCTCCTGTCTTGGCCAGGGGGCCTCATTCCTCGTCAATGGAGCTGAAATGCCCGAAACTTATGTTAATGAGGAAACTGGCATGGTTCTCCCCAAGGGCTTGATGGTGGCATTCAAGCGCGCTATCGTGAAAAAGCATATGACCGACATCGTTGCGGATCGGATTAACCGCATCTTCAATGAAGTCCTTATCATGCGCCACCCTCCCCTGCTAGCCCACCCTAATATCGTGAAGCTGCTCGGTATTGGATTTGATGTTGAGAGCCCAGCCCAGTTTGAGCAGGTGATGCCCGTGCTAATTCCTGAATGTGCGGAACTGGGAAACCTGGCGGAAGTCCTGGAAACAGCGAGGAAGGAAGACCAGCCGTTAAGTTTCGAAGAAAAGCTGTCGCTATGCATCGATGTTGCCCATGGCTTGGAAGTGCTCCATGCTTGCGGTCAGTTCCCCCTCCCCCTCCAGCTCTCTCAAACTCTAGCTGACACTCAGTTTCATCTATCAAGATATTGTTCATGGGGATGTCAAGTGCGAAAATGCTCTGGTTTTTAGAAAGGACGATCGAACTGAGGATTACGAATACTATAGTGAGGCCCTCTAGCTTATTATTAGGTGCTAATCTCTTACCAGGAGGCCAGAAACCCCCTTTACCTGTAAGCTGACAGATTTCGGTATCTCGCGTCATCCAAGCGGTGGATTGATTCTTTGTGGTAACTTTCCTTGGCAAGCTCCAGAGTGCTTCCGTTGTGCTTGCTTCAAGGTTGAAAGCGCAAAATACACTGATGTGTATAGTTTCGGCATGTTGCTCTGGCTTGTAATGCTGAATGGAGACCCCTTCAAGTCATTGGGTGAATTTAATGGCAGGACTGAGGATGATAGAAGGCAACAAAGAAACGATGCGGTGGCTCTGCTGAAGGAACGAGATCAGCTTGTCGAACATGTGTGCAATTCCTTGACGACTTCGGGAATCTTTTCTCCCCCACAGCTAGAGATGCTCTTTGAGGTCATCAAAGTTACTCTGACCAATGATCCCACCAGTAGAGAACTCGACATGCGAAGAATCATCAAACTACTTTCCCCAAACTATTGGTATCAAAACAGGTAACCTAAATGGAACCCAACACCAGTGCAGACCGGCAAGGCCACGCTAATACTGTGATAGGAATCCGGTTACTCCAACGCGTATTTCAATGGATGTAGACATCCAGCTCCTCGATGTAAGCTGCATGCCTTCCTAATCGGTGAGGAGGGGGGAAAGAGGATTCACTAATGTGCTGTCCTAAAGATTGAAAAATATTATTCCGAATTCCAAAAGACTAGTGACTCGGTCAAGGCACGAATTGCTAGAGGCTTCAGAGATCACGCGGCAGCACCCGCAGTCCAAAACGAAAGAGGCGATTCTGCAGCATTCCAGTTGGCTATATGCTATGCTACCGGATTCGGAGTGCCTTTTCAGCCCCTTGAATGCCTGAAATGGCTGAAAGTTGCGGCCGCGGGAGGCTCTCACCGGGCTCAACAAGCACTGCCGCTAGTTGCCGAAGCTTTCGATTTACAAATTGAAGGGCATGTCGACACTTCAGCAGGTCAAGCTGCGGACCAATCAGCCACACCTTCAGACGAAGAGGAAAAACAATTCTGGGACTTACTCGAAACTGGGCTTTCAGACTACGAAGACAACGTAATCTTTGGTGGAAACGGCACTAGTGATAACTGGAGTGTGCTGAGCGCTGCCGAGGCCTGCAGGTATGATATCTTAGAGAACTTGCTGTCAACAGGTGCCGAGCCCAATGTATCAGAAGATGGGGTCACGGCTCTTCACTATCTCTCCTCCTGGGACGTGGACCGAGCGGAAGAACTCGGAAGGAAACTCATCCAGGCTGGTGTAGATGTAAACGCTGAAGCCAGGCAGGGCGCTTCTATCGGGGGTACTCCACTTATGTGGTCTATACACGGAGATCACGTCGCGCACTCCGAGATCTTAATCAAACTCGGTGCAGATCCCATGGCGGAAGCCAATGGCGTTGATGCATTCTCATTCGCGGCACAGTTACACCTGGCCCCCCATCTGCGGCTCCTACTCAAAATGGTACATCCTACCCAGTTTGCCGGCCGCCTGCTCACATATGCCGCATGTGGCGAGAGCCAATTTGCGCGTATCACTAGGCACCGAAAAAAGTGGAAGACAGCTGCAGTAGAAACCTTCAAGATTTTGCGGGACTTCTACTCCCTCTTCCCAGAAGATGTTGAGTTTGAAGACCTTCTGCTCGAGGCATTGAAATCCAGCTTGAATTCCGGATATGGCAGAATGAACACCGACATTCAAAAGGCGTTTATTAACGAAGCCCGGATTGACGCGTCGCAGTTGTCGGGTTTGCTACGGGAGAGTGTGGTTAGTTTCAACCAGGAACTGTTCAACTTCCTGCTTGGCCGGAACGTGTCAGTCACAGGGACGTTCGAGGGAGGCAAGACTCTGCTACATCTCTGTGCGCTGATACCGGACCACAAGGCCGCAGCAACCGCATTCGTACCACGCCTGCTCGCGTTAGGAGCAAGTATCGAAGCAAGAGACCATGCCGGCTACACCCCCTTTATAGATGCAGTAGTTGGGCGGAAATGGGAATTAGCAGACCTCCTCCTTGCAAAAGGCGCCGAACCTCTCGCCACCAACAAGAGAGGCGACAACGCGCTAGGAGTCTGCATCCAAGCCACCAACTGCGGCTCGATCAAATACCTATTGAAATACAGCCCAGCGAGCTCCTCATTCCGCGCGTCCTTCCTCACCAACCCGCTCCGCCGCATCAGCGCGCTCCAACAAGCCGCATGCCTGGCGCGCCACAACCACCACCCGAGCATGCAAACCGAAGCGCAGAAAACGTTCCTCCTCACGCTCAAGTGGCTCGGCACCCCCGAACACATCGCCTTCCGCTCCAACGGCATCCGGCCCTATTCCAACGCCCTGCAAATCGCTTCCTCGGCCGGCAACCTGCTCGCGGTCAAGAGCCTCCTGGAGCGGAGTGTCGGAGACGCGGGAATTCAAGGCGCAGTGCAGCTAGCTCGCAAGCGGCTAGCCGCCGAGACGGATCGTCAGGCGCGTAGGAGTCTGGAAATGTGTGTTTTCGTTTTGGAGAATTGGGAGGGGAATCGGGAGAAGGTGGCCGGGATGGTGGACAGCTGGATGGGAGTTGATGGGGATGATGGGGATGATGAGTCCACCTGGGAGGTTATTACTTAGGTTATTACTTAGGTTCTGCTAGGTGCAAGGGTTAGGGTAGCTTACAACACATGACTCTGGGTAGACAAGGCGCTGTGAATTGGCGATTTTCTTCTTGCTTTAGTTTTGCAAAGCCAGGGAGGGAGGAATAAAATCTTATTTGACACGAGAATCCAGTGTCGTCTAGAGATAATTAAGCACGTTGACCGCGACTCGGAAACAGAGCAGAAATCTGCCCCAAAACGTATTGTACTATTTAGCAAGCCTTGGATCTGTGGAGCGGGTTCACCGAGCTAAGATCGACAAGTGCGAAGACGGTAAATTTACGTGTGATTGTGCTTGAGCAACAAGCCCCCAAAAAAGCCAGTGGGAAAGGCCTCCGCGGCTAGTGTTGGCGCCGGCACCGGATTCCCGACTAGGAACAGGGCACGGGGGATTCATTGTAGTTCCGCCCCTACAACAGCGAGCCCCAGCATGATAGCTAGCAGCGAAACCAGTCGAGGTGTTCATCGTCAAACCCAATCCGAACAAGATAACCCAGGACCAACTCGGTACTGGCCTCTGCAGCCCACAGAACCGCCCAGGCACCGAGAATACCCCACAAGACTTGCTCGTGTGCAAGCCCATCTAGTCCTCACCCACATCAACGTGTTCTGGCTCGAGCATTCCTACCTCGGCGCAAGCAGCGGATCGGTTGGATAGATTTATCCCAACAGTGATCCACTATCACCAGACGAGCTTTAAATTGGGAGCTGTCGCGTCGGCCGGAGGTATGAGTCGTACGTCTAGATGCAACAACAGGCTTCGGGCGCGGGTCGGGCGAAGATGCACGTCAGTGCGCGGGACAGGAAATATCGCAAGTCAGCGAGGCAAGAGATTGGGGCGTCGTCTTGCGTACAACATACCAGCTGCGACACGGCTAAGAGACGAATCATTAGCAGGCTTCAAGTAAAAGTGATTGTATGTGTTATTCTCCATTTCGTAGGGCGGGCTCAAGAGCGGGTACCACCGCCTCATCCAAGGGTGCAGCAAACCACAATCCCGTGGAAAGCGAGATTGCGAGGACAACGTCCAGCCGTGCATGGCAATGAGAGGGCTCGCAATCTGCTGTGGCGCTGGTCATGACCGGGAAACAAAACTGCTTCGCCACTACCTCGCAGTTCGGGGGAAGACGTGGTGTATCTCTTGCCGCCCAACTCATGCACGCCCACCCAGCCGATCGGATAGGGCTGACGGCTGACGGCTGACGGCTGACGGCTGACGGCTGACGGGCCATGACCCTTCGCTATTCCCATGTGTGCATCCAAGTCCACCCAGTGATCTCGAGTCTCCCGGGGACGTTCATCCTACGCAAGAAGTCTCAGGGTTTAGGTCCCCTACAAGTCGACGGCCAGCGCGGACAGGCAAACGACCCAGTTTCCCTAGCTCCGAATGCGCAAGGACAGAGTACACAGACGTACATGTACCTACAGACAGTCAGGTGTGTTGCAGAGAGAGGGCACGGGAAGCTCATAGGAAGCGGAAATGGCAGCGCCAAGGCAGGGTGCCTCACCTTCATCGGCGACGCAGCGCAACGGCGAGGGCGTGCCATCTCATCAAACGGCGCTGACAAGCCCAACACTGCTCCCGCCAGTTCGGTCGATCGGGCAGGTACACGCTGCCGCCGACGCCGCGTGTCTGGGGGAGGACTGTGATGTTGCCCGCCAAAGACGGTGTGCCAGAAGCAGGAGTTTCAGGACGCCGCGAAGAGCAGCAGCAACAACCATTCCACACCTGGACTAGCTTAAGTAATCGCCAACGTCATTCCCCATTCCCCCATTCCCCCGCTGGACTGCAGACTGCGGACTGTAAGGAGCCCACGAGCAGCAAACGTCATGGTGTACTATACATTGCACATGCACAGAGTAGATACACAGGCACGAAGCGCAGTTCCCCGTGCCTGTTGACGACTCGTGCCCGCAGAAAGCGTGGCAGGCGGTCTGCTCCGAACAGAAAAAACGCCGCAAAGCCCAAGTGCCGCTGAGCACTGGCGGTGGGGGCTGTCGCTGCAGCGGGTGATTGGCCTGGACCCACGGCGCCGGGACAGCATCCCCCATCCCAAGGGCTTTCGTTGGCAGGTCTGGCCGAAAGCCAAAATTCCTTCGCCCCACCAACCCAATACTTGTGACCTGAGGGCTGCCGTCTGACGCCTGTGGCGGCATTCCAGAACTCGCCTGCCACCATTCAATCGCCCAGGCCAGCGCTGCGAGGAGAGCGCGGAGAATCCGTTTCGGTCTGGACGCCGCATGACTGCAGCACAACTGGACCGCACATGCTGCCCTCGACGCTGCGATGGATGGTGGATGGCGGCTGGGCGCTGGATCTGGATCGCTCGCTTCAGCCGAGTTGGGTCAGTCCGCCAGTCGAGCCCCTCACTCTCACCCTTTCTTTCCCTTCTTCCCCTTTGCGCGATGCTGCCACCATTACCCCCATTACCGCCCTGACAGCCACACCCCCCCCCCAACAGCGCATCCACGGGGATATAAAGCCACAGCGATGGACTGACAGGAAGTGCATCAAACTCCCTCCTCCACCACACCCATACCAGTACTACCAGTACTACCAAAACACCAGCCGCCGCAATGAGAAACCCCGCGTCCACCCTCGTCCTCATCACCGGTGCGACCGGCCATGTGGGATTCCGCACACTCATCCACGCCCTCAGTGCAGGTTACACCGTCCGCGCTGCTGTCCGCTCTCAAGCCAAAGCGAATACCATCCTATCGCATCCCCACATACAATCCCTGAACCCCGGGTCGCGACTCACCTTCGCCATTGTGCCCGATATCGTCGCGCCGTTCGCCTATGATAAGGCCACCAACGGTGTCCACTACATCATCCACATTGCCTCACCTCTGACGGCCAACTACGAGGTGGCACTCATCGATCAAGACGCCCACTACATTCAGCCTGCCGTGCGTGGCACGCTCGGGATGCTCGAGGCTGCGAGGAAGAGCGGCACGGTACGACGGGTTGTAGTCACAAGTTCGATTGTCGCGCTCGTCTCCATTTCCCAGATGGAGGGGTTAGAGCGCTTGGACAGGCCAGTACAACCGACAGACCGCGTGCCATTTACCCCCGGGCCCTACGAGAATGAGTTTGCTGCGTATGCCGCCTCAAAAGTTGCATCACTTCAGGCTGCCGAGTCGTGGATGTGGACGAACAGGCCCAACTTTGACGTTGTCTACCTCCATCCATCGTTCGTCGAGGGCCGCAACGACCTCGCGACGAACGCGCGGGGGGCCCTAATCGGTACAAACGCGCTCATCCTCGGTATCATGCTCGGAAAGCAATTCGGCACGTACGCAGGCGCCACGGTGCACAACGAGGACGTTGCAAGAGTACACGTACAAGCTCTCAATCCCGAGATTCCGGGAAATAGGAGTTACATTCTCAGCCAACCTACGCGGTGGAACGATGCCAAGGACATTGCGCGGAGGATGTTCCCAGAAGCAGTACAAAAGCGCATGTTGCCCAACTGCGGCTCCACCATCACACACGATCTCGCAGTCGACTCGAGCTTAACAGAGAGGACGTTTGGCTTTACGCATCTGGGGTATGAGGAGCAGGTCAAGAGCGTGGTGGGACATTATCTCGAGATACGGGCGAGGGGGAGCAAGGGCTTTCACGGGGGCATCGGCAGTAGCAGCAGCAACAGCAGCAGCAGCCAGGAGCAGATGAAGCGCACCATTGGGCGATCACAACACGTCACGGCAAACGCATAGCAGTGTGTGCTTTCCATTCTCTTCTCTCTATTTTTCTCTCTATATATCTCTTTTCTCCAATTTTTTTTTTTTTTTTTTTTTTTTTTTTTTATTTCCTCAATGTATATATATACATACATATATATAAAAAAAGGGTTTTTGTTTTTTACTTGAGTCAACTCAACGACCAGTATTTATTTTTTTTTTTTTTTTTTTATATTTTATATTTTTATTATATTTTCCCATGTGTATGCAGGCAGGCAGGCAGATACTTGAGCGATATTTTTATTTTTATTTTTATTTTTTTTTTAGCACAGCGGAAAACATGTAAAATTACCCTTATTGGTATGTATATGTATATATATATATATACATATATATATTTACAGATATATATATATAATACATATGTAATGAATGAACAACAATAACAACAAACAAACAAACAAACAACGACCACGACTGAATTAGAATTTTATTTATTTTTTTTTTTTTTCCCTTTCCATTCTCCACAAAACATGTATATATATTTCCTTTTTTTTTTTTTTTTCCCCATTACCGATTACCTGCCCCCCCCCCCCCCCTTTCCCTCTTCCAGCCGGCGACCGCACTCCCGTTTCTAGACTTTCAGCCTTATTATTATTATTATTATTATTATTGCTGCTCTACCCCACCCATAGGAAAGAAAGAAAAAAAGAAAGCCCCTCCTCCTCCTCCTCCTCCTCCTCTTCTTCTTCTTCTTCTTCTTCCTCTTCCAATACACATGCGTACACATGCATACACATGCATACGCATATGCACACGCATACACACACACACACACACACACACACACACCTCGCTAGATTTATTTATTTATTTATGTATTTATTTATTTATTGGAAAACAAAAAAAAAAAAAGAAAGGAAAGGAAAAAAAAAAGGGAAGAAGAAAGAAAACCATATTCCACAAAAATCCGCATTCCGCACCCCTCCCCCCATCGGGTTAAAAATCAAGTAAATCTGGATATGGGGTGTGTGTGTGTGTGTATGTGTGTGTGTGTGTGTGTGTGTGTGTGTGGGGTGGGAGGGGGGGGTTTTGGTTACGCGCGTGTTTTACTTGCATGCATTGCTTGAAAAAAAAATTTTATTTCTTCAGCTGGGAATCTCTTTTTTCTTTTTTTTTTTTTTTTTTTTTTTCTTCTTCCCGGAAAATCTTCATGGGCAATGCTAGGCGAGGTGTGGTTGTACGGTAGTAGCATGGGGATGGGCATGTGGATGGGATGGGAGGGGTAAAGGAGCGAGGGCCAAGGGGAAAAAATTTTTTTTTTCTTCACAACCCCACCCCTTTTTCTTGCGTGGGGTTTGCTTTTTTTTCTTTTTTGGGGCGTATTGGTGGAGTGGAGGGGATGAATAAATAAATAAGTAAGATGCGCGCGCGCGCGTATTTTATTTTATTTTATTATTTTATTATTTATTTGATTATCGACCTTCATCCTTTGCATGTTTTTGTTTATATTTACTTTTTTTTTTGGCCTTTTCAGATAGAGAAACGCGGAGAGGTTTGAGTTTTTTCCTGTCACATGTTGATGAATGATGGGTTGTGGTTTGTGTGGGAGAAGATGACAGCGTTTGACAGCGTTTGACAGCGTTGTGCTTAGAAGAGAGCAAGGGAGGAAAAGCGAGGAGGAAGGAACGAAGGAAGGAAGGAATGAAAAGGGAAAAAAGACGCGCCCAATCAAAATCTCATTCTCAATCCCAAGTCTTGTCTTTTGATTCCAGATCCTAGTCAATTTCCAAGTCCGATTCCCATTTCCATTCCAACTGCAGCCCAGACCCAAACCCAAACCCAGAGACCCAGAGCCTTAAACACCCATCCACACCACACCACACCACACCCGACGAACGAACCAAACCACATCACCCAATCCAACTTTTTTTCTTCCTTTTTTTTTTTTCGGATTGATGAAAAAAAAATTAAAGTTTAGATCAGATTCCCAAAATAAATAAATAAATAATTAATTAATCATCTTTTTTTTTTCTTTTTTTCCTCCCCGAATTTCCACGCAAACACACAACCAACAAAAATCCAATCCAATCCTTTCATTCCCCCACCTCACCAACCAACTTCTCGATAATTTCCCCAAACCCCGAAACCCAATCTAACCCTCCCGATCGGGCGGGGACGCAACAAAAACAACCAAACTGTGTTGGTGGAAAGAAGAAAGAAGAAAGAAAAGAAAAGAAAAAAAAAAAAAAAAAAAAAAAAAAAGGAGAAATAAAATTGGGATAGGAAATTAGGGGATGGGGAAAATGAAAGAAAGATAAAAAAAAAAAAGAGAAAAAAGGTGGGTCGGTCGGCGGAGGTGTGGAGGTGGGTGGAAGGTGTGGAGGTGGGTGGAAGGTGTGGCTTTGGTTTTTTTTTTTTTATTGATTTATTGATCTATTATCGACTTTGATTGCCCGTGCGCCACAGAAACGGGGGGGCGGGCTTCCTCTCTCCCCCCTCTACTTTGGTGAGCGAGCTGGCGCACACGGCAACAAACACTTCACATGGATACGTACGATACGGTTAATTGTTATCTCTCTCGGGGGGAGGGGGGAGGGGGTAGGAATATATTTGCGCGTTGTCCTTGTCCCTGTCCTTGTCCCTGCCCTTGTCCTTGTCCTGGTCGCGGTTCTGGTCTCTCGGTTCTGGTCCCCGGCAGGTTGGACGACATGCGTGGATTTCTAATTACTAACAAAAACAAACTACCGCTCTGGGTGATGATGTGTGGGGTTGTTTGCCCATGCAGTGTCTATACTATACTGGACTTTAACGGTCTGTAGCTGGTTTAATCTGTCTGTGAGCATCTATCGTTCCGTGGGTATAGCGTTCGTCGACCAGTACAACAAGGTGCGCTTCTGCGGAACCTGACCACAACCGAACAGAAAGGTCCTCTGGGGGAAAGAAGAGTTGAGAATTTGGGCTAATAGCAACTGGCTCTACGGATAATACGGATACTAAAGAGCAGCTAAAAAGAGCTATATTAGGTCATGAAAAGGGAGTCCTTATTGTTATGTTTCTCACCGGATAGTAGGCTACATGTGTCTGGCTCTTCGGACAAGACAGTGCGGCCATGGGACACTTAACTAACACAGGGCAGCAGCCTAAAGAGTTACCAGGTCATACAGACTCTATCATGAGCACCGCGATCTCTCCAGACGGGGAGTTAATCGCATCAGGCTCGTGTGATAAAACTGTACGGCTTAGTTATGGGAAGCGGAAACCCAGAGAGCTACTAGGCCATACATTCACAGGCGATCAACAACATTGCGTTCTCGCCAGATGGGAGGTTTTGGTCGCGTCGGGCTCGAAACGATAATGCAGTGCGGCTGTGGGATGCAAACAGGAGCCGGCGGCTGGAAAGAGCGGCAAAGGTTACACATAGTTCCTCGTCACCAGCGTCGCATATCTTCACCAGGTGAGAGAGAGAGAGAGAGAGAGAGTGTGTGTGCGTGTATGTGTGTTGAAAGTAATAATGTTTACGAATGTGGACAATACGTGAGCAGATTAGACAATAGACTTAATGATCACATTTTAAAATTCCAAGAAAAAAAAAAAAATTGTGGGGAGACCCTCGTTTAGACTAGATATGTAGAATTATAAAATATTGCGAGCCCGTAGATCGGGGCGGGGGCCTTTTGAAGTTTTACCCCCCCCCTCTCTCTTTGCTTACTTGGATACTTACTTACTCCTTGACTTGCCTTTGCGACCATACATAATACCGACATCACCAATACAAACAAACAAACAAACAAACAAACAGAGAGAGACTTTGGTTCTTGGGGCGAGACGGGTGCGACGACTGCGACTGCGACTGCGACTGTGGGGATACTAACTAAAATAATACTGGCAGGGACACAGCGGCTACAAGAACTTGCCAACACCATAGGCACAGTACCTATCCACAGCGTCGCGTTCTCGCCAGATGGGAGGAGGGTGGTTGCGACCAGCTTCTTGGTTGGGGATAATACGACTGGCTGTTGTTGTTGGAAGTGTATATAGCATTCGTCCTAAGGTCTAGATACACGAACTGAGAGGTCTCTATATAGACCTCATATCAAAGGAACGTCGTGTCGCAGCTATGCTGCTAGCGTAGTCACATAGCATAAAGAGCATAAGGAAATCTATTCTAGGATCTAGCCAGCTGATCTGGCATAAAGGAGTGACGTCCGCGTGCCAATGCCTCCGTGGATATGGTTCTTTCAATTGTTGTTGCGTAAAGACAGCAGTGTTGTGGTACGCTCTCTCTCTCTCTCTCTCTCTCTCTCTTTTCATAGCCATTGTCCCTGAGCTCCCCACTACTTCTCTTGTCGCATGGCTCACACCCTCCATCTCTTGTTTGACCGGATCCCAAAGGGGGTATAATTCTGGCTTGTTGTGAGGAGGAGGCGCCTTGCTGTGCGAACATGGGCAAGTTTGCCCCCCTGCCTGGGAAACCGCCGAGATGTGGATTTCTTGTAGGCTGCTGGTCTGTGGTTAGGGTAGAGGTGCGTTGCTGTACATGTAAAGTGGATTGATCGGGGACTATTCTACATTGCCTTTGTTTTCCTATTCTAATAGAAGCAGCTTCTGGGGGGAGGGGTTGAATTGGCGTTTTTGGGAAGTGAGGACTAAAAAATATAATAGAGTAAAATGGGTAATATGGGACCAAAAAACCATACTTCCTACTTCTCCTCCTTCTTGCTATAAGAAAATAGTGGTGCTATTAAGAACGGAGAGAGTATATTGACCTAACTATATTCTTGCAGCTGCGCGACTTCGACTTTGACTTGTATGGCCCCTGCAGCTTAGAAAGCACGGAGAGTGGGGGGGGGGGGGAGAGGCACAACGATTTCTCGAAGTATCTCAATATTTCCAGCACTATGCATTAGGAGACACGGTTGATAGACAATAGGTGAGGCTGAAGGGTGAAAGCGGAAGAAAATGGCAATGGTTTGATGTTGGTGGATTGAACCTGGCGGAAAACCGGCGGGAAAGTTAGCTATATGTATATATGATGGATACATGCCCCTTTCGAAAAACGTCATTACCTACCTACCTCTCCTTCTATATTGCACAAACACCTTGTTTCCTAGTCTTTCTTGATCTCTACTTCGAGAGCACGGGCTTCTTGTGATCGTCCCTGGGCTCGAAAGATCGCAGCGAGGTTGGCTATCGTTGTTAACATAATGGGGTTAGTCTCCCCACTTCCCTTCTTGCTGCCGTTGAGCACCTCCACACCCAGGGCTTCAGCTTCGGCCCACCGCCCTTGGTACCCGTAGGTTGCAGCAAGGTTGGCCATCTCCTTTAGCGTATCGGGGTGAGTCTCTCCAAGCCCCTTCTTGCGGCTCTCGAGCACTTCCACCCCCAAGGCTTCAGCTTCGGCCCACCGCCCTTGGCTCCCATAAGTTATGGCGAGGTTTGCCATTGCGTTTAGCGTATTAGGGTGAGCCTCTCCAAGCCCCTTCTTGCGGTTCTCGAGCACTTCCACTCCCAAGGCTTCAGCTTCGGCCCACCGCCCTTGGTTCCCATGGGTTATGGCGAGGCTTGCCATTGCGTTTAGCGTATCGGGGTGAGTCTCTCCAAGCCTCTTCTTGTCGACCTCGAGCACCTCCACCTCCAAGGCTTCAGCTTCGGCCCACCGCCCTTGGTTTCTATAGGTTATGGCGATGTTTGCCATTGCTTTTAGCGTATTGGGGTGAGTCTCTCCGAGCCCCTTCTTGCGGCTCTCGAGTACCTCCACCTCCAGGGCTTCAGCTTCGGCCCACCGCCCTTGGTTTCTATAGGTTGTGGCGAGGTTAGCCATTGCGGTTAGCGTATCGGGGTGAGTCTCTCCGAGCCCTTTCTTGAGGCTCTCGAGCACCTCTACCCCTAAGGTTTCAGCTTCGGCCCACCGCCCTTGGCTCCCATAAGTTATGGCGAGGTTTGCCATTGCGTTTAGTGTGTTGGGGTGGGTCTCTCCAAGCCCCTTCTTGAAGCCCCCGAGCACCTCCACATCCAAGGCTTCAGCTTCGGCCCACCGCCCTTGGTTCCTGTAGGTTATGGCGAGGTTGGCCATTGTGTTTAGCATATTGGGGTGAGTCTCTACAAGCCCCTTCTTGAAGCCCCCGAGGGCCTCCACCCCTAAGGCTTCAGCTTCGGCCCACCGCCCTTGGCTCCGATAGGTTATGGCGAGGCTTGCCATCGCGTTTAGCGTATCGGGGTGAGTCTCTCCAAGCCCCTTCTTGCCGGCCTCGAGCACCTCCACCCCCAAGGCTTCAGCTTCGGCCCACCGCCCTTGGTTCCTATAGGTTATGGCGATGTTTGCCATTGCGTTTAGCGTATTGGGGTGAGTCTCTCCAAGCCCTTCCTTGCGGCTCTCGAGTACCTCCACCTCCAGGGCTTCAGCTTCGGCCCACCGCCCTTGGTTTCTATAGGTTGTGGCGAGGTTAGCCATTGCGGTTAGCGTATCGGGGTGAGTCTCTCCGAGCCCTTTCTTGAGGCTCTCGAGCACCTCTACCCCTAAGGTTTCAGCTTCGGCCCACCGCCCTTGGCTCCCATAAGTTATGGCGAGGTTTGCCATTGCGTTTAGTGTGTTGGGGTGGGTCTCTCCAAGCCCCTTCTTGAAGCCCCCGAGCACCTCCACATCCAAGGCTTCAGCTTCGGCCCACCGCCCTTGGCTCCGATAGGTTATGGCGAGGTTTGCCATTGCGTTTAGTGTATTGGGGTGAGTCTCTCCAAGCCCCTTGAAGCCCTTGAGTACCTCCACATCTAAGGCTTCAGCTTCGGCCCACCGCCCTTGGTTTCTATAGTTTGTGGCGAGGTTTGCCATTGCGTCTAGCGTATTGGGGTGAGTCTCTCCAAGCCCCTTGAAGCCCTTGAGCGCCTCCATCCCTAAGGCTTCAGCTTCGGCCCACCGCCCTTGGCTTCGATAGGTTGTGGCGAGGTTTGCCATTACATTTAGCGTATTGGGGTGAGTCTCTCCAAGCCCCTTCTTGAGACCTCTGAGCGCCTCCACCTCTAAGGCTTCAGCTTCGGTCCACCGCCCTTGGCTCCCATAAATTATGGCGAGGTTGGCCATTGCGTTTAGCGTATTGGGGTGAGTCTCTCCAAGCCCCTTCTTGCTGCCCTTGAGTACCTCCACATCCAAGGCTTCAGCTTCGGCCCACCGCCCTTGGATCCCATAGGTTATGGCGAGGTTTCCAGTTGCGTTTAGCGTATTGGGGTGAGTCTCTCCAAGCCCCTTCTTGAGGCCCTTGAGCGCCTCCACCCCTAAGGCTTCAGCTTCGGCCCACCGCCCTTGGTTTCTATAGTTTGTGGCGAGGTTTGCCATTGCGTCTAGCGTATCGGGGTGAGTCTCTCCAAGCCCCTTGAAGCCCTTGAGCGCCTCCACATCCAAGGCTTCAGCTTCGGCCCACCGCCCTTGGTTCCTATAGGTTGTGGCAAGGTTTCCCATTGCGTTTAGTGTATCGGGGTGGGTCTTTCCAAGCCCCTTCTTGCAGCCCTCGAGCACCTCCACCCCTAAGGCTTCAGCTTCGGCCCACCGCCCTTGGTTCCCATAGGTTATGGCGAGGTTTGTCATTGCGTTTAGCGTGTTGGGATGAGTCCCTCCAAGCCCCTTCTTGCGGCTCTCGAGCACCTCCCACCCCAAGGCTTCAGCTTCAGCCCACCGCCCTCGGCTCAAATAGGCTACAACAAGGTTGGCCATTGCGCGTAGTGTATCGGGGTGAGTCTCTCCAAGCACCTTCTTGAGGACCTCGAGCGCCTCCACCCCTAAGGTCTCAGCTTCAACCCACCGCCCTTGGTTCCAATAGGCTTTGGAGAGGTCGACTATCGCGTGTAGTGTATCGGTGTGTGTCTCCCCGAGGTTCCCTTTGAGATACGCAAGTCGTCGGTCCGCTAGCCGATGAATTACGCCTCTGAAAGAACTATTGCTCTCTGCGTCAAAATTCGTACCCCACTCGAGAAGCTGATTCTCTATATGCATCCAGTTGGTTGTACGTTCGCGGCGTGCAAGATGTTCCATCCATAGAAAACTCTTGTCTAATGACAGATAATCGAGGGCGAGTTGGAAAAGTTGGTGAGCTTCCTTAACGATTCCACTGTCTATACAATGGAGATGCCAGTTGCGAAGACTATATTGCAGCATTTGACGGGTTTTGATGCTATCGTTCTCGTCATCGGCTTGGTCGTCTAGTGTTCTAGGAGGGCAAAACTCGTCGAACGACAACAATGTGAGCAGGGCCGCACCGAGGGTTGCGTTCGCTGAATTTTTTGAGAAGGTGAAACCTGCCTGCGCTTTCGTTGGATGCTCAAATAAGAACTCCTTAGCAGATAAATGGACTATACGAACAGTATCGTCCTCGAGTATCTCGACCAAAGGTGCACAGACGGTTAGAATATCCTCTCGAAAGGGGATATCCCTCTCGCCCAAACGGTTGTGGCCGTCCCGAATAGCTGAAGCAATGGCAAGCTGATTTATAGTCAGAGGCTCTCTGGCGGTGGTCGTCCATTGGAGGACTTTTCGACACAGGTGAAGTTGATCCTCACTCAGGGTCTTTACTAGTCGCTGGATGATCAGATGATATATTGCATTCAGCCCCTTCGGAGCCTTGTTCAGCATTTCCCTGAGAGAGTTGGGAGTTGTCGTATTCTGTAGCTCATCAATCATGAGACGTGCCCTGAGATATTAGTGAGAACGGCTCGAAATATGACCTTCCTAGTCGTGGATCCGGGGTTATAGCGTACATACCATAAAAACATTCCTTCCGCTCGTACACATAGCGCATGGATGTCGGGTGGATCCATCCAGGATTTTAGTTTAGGGGAACTCTTAACTTTGGTGGTGACATAGGCCATTATATCTGAACTCACTTGTCTTTCGCTGATGGTCACTTGAGAGATAAAAGAGCCATCCCCAATTGCAGCAATGCCGTCGTTGGATGGTGTACGATTTCCTTGGTCTGCTGAATAGCTGTCTACATCCAAGTTCAAGTCCGTATGAGGGGAGAAATGTTTTGCAATTCTTGGATTTGGCCGACTTGTAACGCAAATGCGAACCATCCCACAGCTTTTCAGAGTGCTAACGATTGCAGCCAGAAAGTTGTCCGGATGTTTACACCCATCGAGGGCCTCATCAAGGGCGTCTACGACGCAAAAGACTGGTTCCGAGCGCCGAGAACACCACAAGCGGAAGATCTCCCACAGAGTATCGAAGGAAGACGCCTCACCAGTGCTAGACTTAGTGTATATCGGAAAGAGGTGGTTAACGAGCTCAGGATCGATATCTAGCAGCTGAAAAAAGAATGCTCGAACGAGTCCAATAGGATCTGAGCTAGCCGTCCCTGACTCGGAATTGAAAAAAAAGTATATTGGTCGAAAGCCCAGGCTATGTAATTCGAGCACAACTGAAGATGCAAGGATCGATTTCCCACAGCCTGGTTTTCCGTAGGCCCAAAGTAGGCGAGGATTATCGGCTGGGAGGCTTGGGTTGGTCCAATTCTTGAATGAAGGATGCTGGAGAAACCAATCGTTGGTGCCCTTGACGCGTTCCTTTTGGCGTAGCCTTTGCTCGTCTTCAAAGCTGGCTGACTTCAGCCAGAGGCGGATTGTTCTCTCTTGATCTTCTAGATTTTTCTGGATTTGCTCTAAGTCCGTATTAGAAATGGCGTATTCAGTGCTCACAAATTAATCGACTTGGAATCGCATCCTCACGCTGTCGAAACAGGTTTGCTTTCTCCATTTCCATGGTAGTGGCGGTACTGTCAACCGCACTTGCATGCCGGTTCATTTTTGAAATGACATCTTTAGCTTCTACATCGAAAGATTTAAAGGCTGCCCGAAGGCCGTTGACTACATGTATGGAAGGATACGGGCGTTAGAGTTGCTCTACGTAGATATAAAGTCCTTGAGGGTTATTAAAGAATGTGTTTGACTCACTTATCTTGGGGCGACTAAAATACTTGACACACCTTGCGCAAAAATCAATGAGATCGAAGTAGAAGTTTCGAAGAACATCCCGAATAAAGGGTGAATCGTGCATATCCTCAATGACCCTGTAGCGACGCACGTTGGTGGTAAGTGTCTCGATGACGATTAATATAGTTTCGAGCCCATCAGAATATTTTGACGAAGCCTTCGTAACAACGCCGTAGTTAGGTCATTATCTAACCATGAGGATAGTTATTGGTAATTGGAATACCTGAACAACCAACTTCAGCGGACCCCAGATCGAACATCCTATGGTACTATTGATATTTGCAACGACATCGAAAACTGGAGCTAGTGTCTGAAGCGGTTCAAGGGCGTTCCTGAATCTGGTGGAGAATTTGTGGGATGCTGACTGCCCAGCAGACTCGACCGCAGTGATGACATCGATAAGGCTGGCGGCATTCGTAAAAGCTTCCTCGAACTTCTTCTGCTGAGTGGGATTAAGGGTTTTCCTGTAACGATCGCGCGCTTCCTCCCAGACGCTAGACCGCGGCCCCGGCTGTGCCACTAGCTCGCTCTGGTGTTCGCTGCTGGACATTGTGTCTTCTAATCCCAATACCATCAGGCATCAACGCGTGAGATTCCTCTGGACTATGATGGTGCTGGGCGCCTGTAGTTTGGACGTTCCCTTGGTGATCAGGCGGGGCGAAATCTATTTGATCTCTGAGCAAGCTACCTCAACCTCTGCAAGGCGCGATGGTCGGCCACTGTGGCACTTGTTAGATTGATGAAACGCGAGCCTTTTTGAAGCCGGAATCGATTCTGTGCGGGGTCGAGACAGCTTCGCCGCCCGGCTGATGCCAAGCCATGTTGAGATAGCCAATGGCCGTTTCGCACCCGAGCCGAGTGAAATTGTAAAAGCATGAATCCGTTGTATCGGCCTTGTTGCGAAGCCAGTTTACATGCCTTTTTGTGACACGGAAGGGAAGGGGAAGGAAAGAAACTCGGGCTCGCTTCCACGAGCCGGCTCTGGGTAGTCGAATCTAACTGCCTTAGCCTCATACTCTACCCTATTCCAGAGCCCCATGCCCACCATGGAACTCTGTATCCGTATCCTGGCTGGCATCAGCTTCACGTAAGAAATGTGGCAGCGTTTTGCCACCAGTGCTCAGGCCGCCTCTTCAACCCTACTCCACCAAGGGAGCATATAAGCTCTTAGACCACAAGGCAAATCACCATCGCATGAACCAACTCCGTTATATACTGTGGAGAGTATCGGGGCCGGTGGGTAGCATGCTCAATGCTCTCTCTGTCGTGTGCCTACATGCTACGGAAAAACGAGCGGCAGCGAGGTAGGTACAGCGGGTGATCAAAAGTAAAGGCCACGCGGGGTTCCGGACCTCGTCAATTCTATGCGCGCACGCAACT
>JAJDFE020000636.1:0-21430 GCA_021527465.2 Geoglossum glabrum | reverse complement strand
GTGACGAATAAAAAAGGCGAGGTGCTTTTTCGTTTGATCGGTGTGCATTTAAAAGCATTCCCAGATCAATCGACCACGCGCCAAGGTCAAATTCACTCAATGGCTAAATTCCTGACGAGTTCGAAGACGCAAGTTCCGGTAGTTATGGGTGGAGATTTCAATACCTACACAACTGATAGCTCGAACTTTTCAAAAATCTTCAAGGCTGATGGACTTGATTTAGTTGAAGCCAAAAATCCGAACACTTACACTTTCCGTAGCGGTGATATGCGCTCAAAGTTTGATCGTTTTTGGATTTCGAATTCAGCGCTTTCACAAGTGGAGCCGATTGATGTTTACGCTGTTTGCAATGCAAGCATCAAAGCTATGGGTACAGATTTCGGTGATCCGGCTTATTACTACAATTCGATCTCGGATCATTGTCCAGTGACGCTGACTTTGAAGCTGAAATAACAACCGGCAAATTATTCCTAACGAGTATCTAATTCCATACTGATAAATACCTAATACGAAGCCTACGTCGCGAGACGTAGGTCGATTTCAAAATTACATTTTTGTAAGACATCGTTACTGGCCTTGTGAGGCGAGTCGACCTCTCTCTATCCTAAATAAAACTAAAACAAGGATGTTTTATGGATAGAAGAGATTTTCTCCTGAGCGCAGGTGCAATTGCAGCTGCTACAACTCTACCAGATACAGGTGAATCAGCCGGCTTATTCTTCGAAGAGAAGGCGGCCAAACAGACGGGACTGAGTATACTTCAAGGACACACCACTGAGACAACGACTCAACTTTCTGTCGATGTTCCGCTGACAACTGAGTGCGCTTACACATTAAAAGATGTGAGCACGGGAAAAATTTTCGAGCCCATCAGTTTTTCGAGTGTGAACTTTTCGGGTTCAGACACCAAGGTGGACAAGTTGAAGTTCGCGGGACTTGAGCTGGGACACAAATATAATTTTGTGGCCGTGAATAAAAAAGATAATAAAGTTCTCGATGAGCGCTTTTTGATGACGGCCGATCTTAATAAAATCGATGCGAAGTTTGCTTTGATGTCATGTATGAACGCGGGCAAGTCGGCGCGCACTAAAATGTGGGCCTCGGCCGAAGCCGCCAACCTCGATTACCTATTCTTTATCGGCGATAACGTTTACGGTGACGATCTTTTTAGCAATAGCTCAAAATTACTATGGTCGAAGTACGTGTCGGGTCGGCAAGCCATTCCGTATTATCACTGGAAGAATCTAAAGCCGGTGATTGCGGTTTGGGACGACCATGATTTTGGTAAAAATGATGCTATTGGTGATTATAAGAACAAAGAAAAGAATCGTGAGATCTTCAATGCGTTCTTTGCCCAAGAGGCCGACGGTAAAACTCTTTTTAGAGGGCCCGGTATCTCGTCTTTCTTTCAAGCTTACGGACAAAATTTCGCCTTCTGTGATAATCGCTATTACCGTGCGCTCAATTATGCCGACGGCTCGAAATCATTCTTAGGTGTTGAGCAGATTAATTTCGTGACGAATCTCGTTGATAAGAATCAAAAGCCCACGTTCGTGCTTGAAGGTTCACCGTGGTTTGGTCGCACGCAGAAAAAGAACACGTCTTATCAAATGACGGCTCCGAAAGAGATGGAAGAATTTTTTAAAGTGATTCGCTCGTGGGGTGTGCCAGTGATGTTTGGTGGTGGAGATGTCCACTTCTCAGAGATCTCTTCAATTGACCGTAAGTTCTTAGGCTTCAATTCGTATGAATTGATCTCAAGCTCTATGCACTCATCGCCAAAAAGTAAGTTCTATGACAATCCGAATCCTCAGTTGAATGGCTATTTAAAAGAAAACTTCTTAGCGATTCAGCGTGTGGGTGGGGTTCATGATTTGAGTTGGTCGGCGAGCTGTATCGCAGTTGATTCTAAAAAGATCTTTGAAACTGCGCTTAAAATCGCTTAGATCGCTTTTGTAAGCCTGACTTTTATTGACTCTGGTAAATGAATTTGGTCATGTCAGTCCTGGGGGACACATGACCAAATTTTTATGCGCCTTTGCACTTCCGCTTCTCTTCGTTTTTTCAAGCCACGCTGATCCGAAATATCGCCTCCTCGAACATCAAGCATTCGCCCGCGCCAAGTTTATGGCTGAACATGATCAGGCTGATAATTTTGGTGGCCTGCCGGTGATAGTAAAAGAAGGCGTGTACAGTCAGAAACTCGATCATTTTACCGCTCCTGATGCACGCGTTTTCAATCAACGTTATTTTTATTCTTCAACAAGAGCTAAAGCTAAAGACTCGCCGGTGCTTATTTTTATTTGTGGTGAAGGGGTTTGCAGCAGTGGAGCACTTCAAGGCATCACTCAAGCTCATGCCTACTTAGTTGGCGCCCATCTTTTTGCCCTTGAACATCGCTACTACGGTAAGACTCAACCCTTTGCTGATCTTTCGACCGAGAATTTAAAATATCTTTCAACCGAACAAGCGCTTGCTGATCTTGTTCAGTTCAAACGTGCGATGCAAAAACAAATGGGCTTGACCGGCCCGTGGGTTGCCATTGGTGGAAGCTATGCCGGTAATTTAGCGGCTTATCTGCGCAGTCAGTATCCGCTCGATTTTGTGGCGGCCCTCGCGTCGTCAGCACCAGTTTTACCAGATCGTGATTTTTCTGAATACGATCGTCACGTGGCTCGCATGGCTGGCCCCGCTTGTACAAAAGCGATCAACACTGTTGTGACTGATGTTGAAGAGCAAATTAAAACCGATGCAGGTTTTCTCGCCGCGCGTACGCTTTTCTCAGCTGAGACGGTGAGTCGTCGTGATGACTTCTTGTATCTTTTGGCTGATATCGCCTCTGCCGCTATTCAATACGGCATGCGTGATGATTTCTGCACGACGGTTGAGGCTCAAGGGCAGGCCGGTTACGTCGCCATGAAGAAAAAAGTCGATCAACTCTTTGGTAATTTTGCTGATTACAGTGCTGAAGCCGCTGAAAATATCGATGTAGCTAAACACTCAGGTGGCCTCGGTATGCGCCAATGGTTTTATCAAAGCTGCACAGAGTATGGTTACTGGCAGAATGCTGATGCTCATGAAAGCATGCGCTCAAAGCAAATCAATGCCGCTTATCATGACGAGCTTTGTAAACGTCTTTTCGGTATGGCAAAAGCGGGCTCTGTAGATTCGGTGATGACAAAGCTCTATGAGCCGCTTTTGAACCCGGCTCTCACTTCACGCATTTACTATACAAGTGGAGCTGTTGACCCTTGGAGCAATCTTTCAATTTTAAATGAGAATGGCAATAACGTAAATCCGAATACTGAGGCCTTTCTTATGCAAGGTGCGGCTCACTGTGATGATTTGGGTCGCGGCGGATCACCTGATGTTAAAATCGCTATCGCGCGCTTTAGAGAGCTTCTTCCGATCTGGATTAAGTAAGTTATATCCTCGGGCGTGGCTGATTTGAGCCACGCCACTGTCTCAAAATGAGATAAATACAGACTAAAGTTTAGGCACAATTCGACCGAATAGTTGAGTAAGAAATATTCTGCTCAATATCTGTACGTACGTAGGAGTGAATAATGAAGACACGTATTATCATACGAGGTCTACTAGCGCTCTTGCTATTAGCACCTCTCGCAGCCTGCGTAGAAGCCGACACCGGCCTCGAAAGCGGCACTCGGCTTGAAATCGTTCCTTACGATCCTAACCAATACTCTTGCAGTCCTTTGAGCGAACCGGGTACAGATCCGCTATCAGCTTATTATGGTGTTCATGGTGAACTCTTTTATCTCACGCCAGATCAGCCGCGCTACACAGACGTGCGAGATTATTTTAATTATGGTCACGTAGTTTCTAATCTCGATCTCTTCTTGAACCAAATTTATATTCCGACGCGTCCGTTTGATCGGGGTTTTGAAACAGCTTCGGGCAACGTAATTCAAACCGAGCAAGGCGACACACTTTATGAGTATTTTGCTCTGAAGCTGCGTGGTCGTCTCGTGCGTGGTAGTTTGCCTCCTGGTTATTATCAAGTGGCTTTGCTCTCGGATGATGGCGCTATTTTAAATATGGATTTCGGCTCGGGCCCTGAGCTTGTTGTGGATAATAATGGCCAGCACCCAACTCGCATGGGCTGCGCTACATCTTCTATTTATTTAGGTGATGAAGCAATTCCTTATGAGCTTCTTTATAATCAAGGTCCACGTTATCACATCGCTTTAACTTTGATGATTCGCCCTTGGCCAGCCAATAACAGTCCGGCCGATGTGCAGTGCGGTTTAGAAGGTAATGATATGTATTTCAATTCGGCGAACAATCCTCCGACGCCGAAGCCCGCTTACAATGCGCTCTTAGCTCGTGGTTGGACTCCGATGCCTTCTAATAATTTTTTAATCCCTGAAGATAAAGTTCAGAATCCGTGCAATATACCAGCGCCGGTGATTTCGAACTTTGCGATTACAAATATTGGTATGACGTCAGTCACACTCAGTTGGACAACGGATGTTGCGAGTACAAGCCAAGTGCTTTATCGCCTTGCCAATGTGGCAACATTCACTGCGACGAGTGAGATTCAGAACGGTTTAATTCACCATACGGTACAGGTGACTGGACTTTCAGCTAACATGAATTATAGCTTCAAAGCGGTATCAAAATCCGGCTCTGGACTATCGTCTGAAAGTGCAGAACTAGCAGCTCGCACACGACGATAATTCGCAAGTAATTCCGATATGTAATGTGAATTATGAGAGCGCAATTTTCAATTCGTTATAAGTTTTTGGCTGTCACTATGCTACTGCTTGCAGTGTGCGTCGGGACCTATTTACTTTTAGCGAGTTACATCTTCAAAGAAGATAAGCGCAGCTTAGTTTTTGACTACAACCGCAGCCTTGTTGTGAACTTAGCTAGCGACTTAGATAATTTCTTTAAAAGCCTTTCAGATAAAATGCGTCTCGTCGCTTATTTTCAAAGTAAAGACGAGAAGAACTTTCAGACCCTACTTAAAAACTTACTCGAGCAGAATCCAGATTTAGTTTGGGTGGGTTCGGTTGAGGGGCAGAAAGCAGTCGAGGGTTCAGTTAAGAGTCAAAAATCTGCTGATGACTCAGATGCGGCCGAGCCGGTTGTTCAAAGCCGCGAGTATTTTAGAAATTCAAATTACCAAAAAACGTATGGCCTTGAAGAAAACTTTTTTACCAAAGACTTATTGAAAGATCGTGCGATTCCATTTGGCGAAATTCAGCGTGACGGCGAAGCCATTTGGTCCGCGACAATTGCTGATAACGGGCCGGCGCTTATCGGTTACGGTAAGAATGTGATCGAAGAGAACGAGAAGGGTGTCCCGACTCGTCAATTTATTATTGTCGCTTACGTTCGTGCTGATCGTATTATCGCTTCGCTCAAAGAGTCGCGTCCCAATGAGAGCTTAGTGATGAGCTCACGGGGAGACATTCTGGCCCACGTTGATGCCAAAGTTTTGCAAACACAGAAAATCGAAGATCGTGTTTTATTCGAGCACGCCAAAGATATGAAGGTGCGCGCTCAGGTTTTGAAATACGACTCGGCTGGCGAAATTCGCTTCGGTGCTTTTTCAAAAACGGCGGGAGGCCATATTTTGGTGCTCTCGAGTATTTCTGAGAAGACCGCCTTCAAGGCCGTCAATGATCTCGTTACGCGCTCGTTATTATTTGGTTCGATTTTAATTACGTTCGCATTTATTCTCGCGATCGGATTCTCACGCTCACTGACACGCCCAATTGAAACTTTAGTGGGCGGTATGAAACAAGTGTCTGACGGCGATCTAAGCACCAAAATTCAAATTAATTCTGGCGACGAGATTTCAAGCTTAGCCCATCATTTTAACTTAATGATCGGCGAACTTAAAAAATCTCGCGGCGAGCTTGAAGATATCAACCGAGAACTCGAAAATAAAGTTCGCGAACGTACGGTGCAGCTCGAAGAACGTAACGTCGCTGTTAAAGAAGCGCAGGAGGCTTTGCTCCGCAGTACGCGTTTAGCAGCAGTGGGTGAAGTGGCAGGTTTGGCGGCTCATGAAGTTTTGAATCCACTGACAAGCATTATCGCCAAGCTTAATGATTTGAAAAGCCGTTTGCAGGTTGAGAAAAAAGGCGAGATTCAGTTTCTTGTTGAGCTCAAACAAAGCTGGGAAGGCGATGTGGCTAAAGGTGGCTTTGCGCAATTAGTTAAAGCCTGGGAGGCACCTTCGACGGTTATGAAGGGGAGCACACTTTGGCAAGAAGACCTTTCGAATATTACAAAAGTCAGCACTACGGTTATTAATGAATTTGATAAATTGATTTCTGATTCTGAATTTTTAATTGAAGAGAGTCAGCGTATCAATCGTATCATCCACTCGTTTAGAGGGATGAGCTCGGTTAAAAATGAAATGAAAGAGCAGTCGGTACATAAACTCAGTGATCGCTCGATCACAATTATGGATGATTTGGCTGCCAAACATAATATTAAAATTACGAAGCAGTATGCATCAACTGACGATTCAGTTTGGCTGGATGAAGATGAATACATTCAAGCTATGACTAATCTTTTGCGCAATTCGATTCAGTCGGTGAATGCGGTTCATATGGGTAAAAAGACGGGCGAGATTAAAATTCACACTGAAAATTTAGTGAGTGAGAGTGGCGCGCCTTATATCGCAGTTCATGTGCGTGACAATGGCTCGGGTCTATCAGCCGAAAATGCGAAGAAATTATTTAATCATAAGTTTACAACAAAATCGAAATCTGAAGGCACGGGTATTGGGCTTAGCCTTTCACGTCGCCTGGTGCGCGCCTTTAAAGGCGACATCAAGCTAACTTGGTTTGAAGAAGGCCAGGGCGCGCAGTTTACCATTGAGATTCCGCTTCGTGCCGCGACGAGGGCTTCAGCATGAGTCGCATAAATGGTTCAGCTGTAAAGAAAATAGATTCTGCTGGCTCTGCGGTCTCTCACGGCGGTGCCAACGGAAGCGGCGGGTCTAAGCCTGCGCGCGAAACTCAGTGGAACCGTCGCATTTTAGTTGTCGATGATGAGCCTGGGATTGTTGAGTCTTATAAAACATTACTGATGCCTCAAGCGGCGGTGCGTTCAATTCAGTCGAGCCGCTCGGCGGTGGGAGTGGCGGCGGTAAGGGCGACTGCAGCTGCGGTTGGCGGTGCTGGTGCTGCGAGTGCCGGTGGATCGTCTGCGTCTAAGAATGTAACCTTCGATGTCGTAACGGCGGCTTCGTTTGAAGAAGCAATGGCAGCATTAAAGCAGGCGACAAAAGAAAATAAACCTTTTGCTTTTGGTTTTTTCGATGTGCGTTTAGGTGAGGGTCGTGATGGTGTTGAGCTCGCCCAAGAGGCTCGCAAGATGGACCCGCGTATGGGAATTATTTTTGTCACTGCTTATAATGATAGATCTTTAGATTCTATTGAAAGTGTTCTGGGCGAAGAATCGAGTGATCAGTGGGATTACTTAAATAAGCCATTTAACGGCAATGAGATCTTGCAAAAAGCTCGTAACTTTACCGCGCTCTGGAACTTAAAGCGCGAACGCGAAGAACAATCAGCGGCCCTCGCTGATTTGAATCGCATGGTGCTCGAGAGTGAGCGCGTCAACTCGGTGGCGGCGGTGGCGCGCGGGGTGACTCATGAATTTGGTAATCTTTTGATGCAAATTATTGGTAAGGCCGAAATCAGTCGCAGTAAAAATGAAAACGATATGCGCGATGCTTTAGATCGTATTATCGATGCCGGTCAGCGGGCCAGCGAGATTTTAGACCGTTTTAATAATCTCAGCGATAATAAATCAGCGGGCACGAATAAATCTCAGCACTCTATTGAAATGATTTTGAATGAAGCCTTAGATCTTGTGGGTCACCAGCTTCGTCGTGAAAGTTTAAAGATCGATTTAGACTTTAAAGCTGCAAGTGGAGTTGTACTTTCTCTCCATAGTACTTCGATTTTACAAGTCTTTATTAATTTACTGATCAACTCGATACACGCTCTTGAAGGCCGTTCGAACAAAGTGGTGAAAATCACCAGCGAAATATCAGGTCCGTTTTTAAAAATCGTATTCTGTGATAATGGGCCTGGAGCCCCGGCAGAATTGCTCGAGCGTTTAACCGAGCCATTCTTTACAACAAAAGGTTCACGCGGAACAGGTCTTGGCTTAGCCATCTGTCGCGAAATTATTGAAATTGATCATGGTGGAGAGTTTAAAGTGGCCAACGCGAAAAGTGGCGGCTTCGAAGTGACTCTTAGCTTGAATTTAAAGGAGTAGTTTATGGGACGATTTAACCCGCGAATTTCTATTCTGTTGGTCGATGACGACGCTATGGTGCGCTCGATTTTAACGGAGTATTTGGCGGCCATGGGCTTTAAAAATGTTCGAGTCGCCAAAGATGGTGATGATGCTCTTAAATTAATTCAAGACACGAAATTTGAAATCGACCTTGTCATTTCTGATTGGGAGATGCCTGAAGTCACTGGCCTCGCACTCTTAAAAGCGGTGCGAAGCAATCCGAATCGCGCTGAGACTCCATTTATAATGGTGACAAGTCAGCGTTCAATGGAGCGATTTAAAATCACTCAAGCCGCTCAATGGAAAGTGAACAGCTATATAATGAAGCCTTTCAGACAGAATATTTTAAAAACCAAAATTTTCGAAGTGATGGATTGGGCCGAACGAGCAGCATGAAGTTATTGAGCTTTATTTTTATTCTAAGTTTAGCTTTCTCCGCCCACGCAGCGACGGTTTCAGAAAGCTTTACGACGAATGCAAATAAAGGCACTGGCGCCATGGTTTGGAATATTTCGCGGGGAGAACTTCATCCCCCGCTCTTAGTTGTCGGTTATGATCGAGGCTCAGGTAGCGAAGACTATGCTTTTGATGTGGGTGATGGTCACCATGGCTCCTTCACAACAGCCGCAGAATATGCGGCGCTCAGTTGTGCTTCGATTGCAGGCTCAGTCATTACCATCGACACAGATTCGTGTTCAAATCTGCAATTCACAGAATTTAATTTACTTTCAGGCTGGACACTTCGCCCAGTTGGCTCGAATCCGCTGGTGATACGCAGTCAAGGCGCGGTGACGATTGATGGTGATATTAATTGTTCAGGTGCGAATGGCTCAGCGGGCACATCATCAGTGACGAGTGCATTGAGTGGCGGGGTGGGGCGTTGCGGTGGTGGTAGTGGTGGTAGCAGTGTGCTGCCCAATGTGGCGCCGGGTGTTGCAAATCAAGGCGGCTCGGGTGGAGTTTCTGTTACTGGTGGTGGCGGCGGTTTGGTTCAAACTGCTGCTGGCGGTATTGGTGGTGGCGGCGGTGGCGCTTACGTAAAAAGTTTTGTTGGCGGTACAGATAGCGCCGACGGCACTGGCGGAAGAAACGCCGCGAGTGTGGTGCAGACCAATGTAGGTACGAATCATCGCGACGATGCTTTTGATGATAATGTCAACGGCGCCGGCAGTGGCGGTGGTGGCGGAAGTGGTTTTGAAGTGGCGGCTGACCCGGGCAATTCAAGCGGTGGCAGTGGTGGTGCTGGTGGCGGAGCGATTCTGATTTATGCTGTCGAAGATATTACAGTGAATGGATCTATCCTTGCGAATGGTGGTAATGGCGGCGCTGTGGGCGGCTCACTGAAAGGTGGAGCTGGTGGTGGTGGCGGCGGCGGTTCGATTGTGTTAATGACCGTAGGTGAAATTGTAAACGACGGCACGATTAGCGCTATGGGCGGTTTCGGCGGATCTTCTTTTGCGAATGCTGTTGGCGGTAATGGATATTGGGGTCGCACTTGGGTCGTCGAGAAAGATGGCTTCGCCGGCGGTTCGCAAATTGAAACCCCAGAGACAAAATTAAGTATTCCAGGGGATGTGCGCTTTGAGACGGGTGTGAGTTACACGGTGACATCAGCAGCCATTGATTTGGGCAATTCAAAGCCTAAAATAATTGATGCGATCGAAACCATTGTCGATCAAAACACTTCAACTGTAGCCTTTGAAATTTCTTTCGGAGCTTCTGCCGCTGATGGGTCGTTATCTAATTATGATGTGCCATCAGCCTACGCAGGTGTAGAAGTCGGCCGCTTCGGTCAGTTTCAGTTTGTAGTGACGAATACGGGTGACCAGGTGCCAGTAAGAATCACCAACGTAAATTTTAATTTCGACGAATTCAATCAAGGTGAGTTTGAGTTTACAGGTGCGTGCGGGGTTGTGGGTTTGGGTGCTGGTTCAGGATCGAGCATTGGTTCGGGCTTGGGTCAGGATGGTAGTGGTTCTGGCCGGGGTGGGAGTGCTGGGCTGGGGTGGGGTTATGGGCCATCGATGGGTTCGGACAAGGGCGCTGGGCTGTCAGTGCCGACATTAAAAGCTGGGCCAGTCATAGTTGAAGCCGAGCGAGCCAGCCATTTTAAATCTAGAAATGATTCTGGAGCTCAATTGTCGATACTATTATTTTTTATACTTTTCTCTGCGCCATTATTTATTTGGTTTGGATTACATCGCAAAGTGCGCCTTAATTAATAGAGAATAGAGAATAGAGAATAGAGAATAGAGAATAGAGAATAGAGAATAGAGAATAGAGAATAGAGAAATTATTGTCAGATGGTTTCTATAAATAATTATCAGAATAAATATTTAATACTAAGTGCAAAAAATTGAGATTTTAATCTTATAATCTTAAAAAATAATTCGACTAAAACACCAGTGACAAAAAAATAATATTGACACATTTTTTGCGCCCACAATTACTACGAGTGCGTAGCTAGAGCCATCATGCAAGGAGCTGTACGCTCCACCAAAACAAGCTCGAGGGCTAAGTCACAAGGGCTGCATAAACCTGCGCTATCGTATAAATAGAAAATAAATTCTGGCACAACGTGTTCAGTGAAATCATCAAAAATAAAAGTCGTGTTATTTTGCGTTAGTTCGTTAGTTCGTTAGTTCGTTAGTTCGTTAGTTCGTTAGTTCGTTAGTTCGTTAGTTCGTTAGTTCGTTAGCAGAACGGAGATTGTAAAATGAAGCAAAGAAATCTATTTAACTTATCAGATTATAAAAGTGATTTTGGTGGAGCATTACTTTCTAAAAAACGTAAGAGCCGCCGACCGCTGTCATCTAAAAATGCTATGCATTTAGTTTTGAGAGCAAATATCAGCAGAAGCTCAAATTCAGGTTCACTGCTTAAACATCGAGCAAAAATAGAGGCAGCATTTGAACGTTACGCACTCAAATTTAATATTCGAATTTACAAAAAAGCTATCGTCTCAAATCATATCCATGTTGTGGTGCTGTTTGGGTCGCGAAAACAGTATGTGATGTTTATTCGCTCTTTTTCAGGCGTTCTTGCTCGTCAGCTCAAAATCAAATGGGCACTTCGCCCGTGGACGCGGCTTTTGAAATGGGGTTTTGATTTCAAGTCGGTAATTTCTTATGTTTTGCAAAATCAACTCGAGGCCGAGCGAATCATTTCTTACCAGAAGAGAGGGCGTTCATCGCTGTATTTGTCATCGCATCCCGATGGACAACGATTGCCATCGATCTACCAGCCTACCGAAAGCCGCCTACCAGCGATAACCCAGTTCATAACCAATCCTAAAAAACAGTGAACTATAGCTTTCATCGCCGGTTGTGCCATAGAAATCTAATAATCCGCCGTGATAAAAACCTTTGCGCCCTGGTCGATCAATTCGATCTTGAATAAAGAAATTAATTTTATTCTCTAAACCGGCTTGCATATAATTATCACCATAAAGAAGGGTGAACTGAGTTTGCCAATAAGTTTTGGGCGTTAAGCTGTTTTGATAATTGGTCAAAGCACCATAGAGAATAGTCTCTTTCGGCTCCACTTGTTCGAGAGCTTTTCGCTCGACAAACGGGAATTGCTTTATAGCAAAACCAAAAGACCAATTATCGACTTCGCGGTAAACTCTGAAATCAATGAGCTGTGTATCAAATTCTTTTTGGTAAGGTAAATTTTCGGGTTGCCAAGTTAAGCTGTGCCAGCCTAATTTCGTAACATAATTTTTATGATTTATATTCCAAGATTTGGCCACGGCAAAACTCGGCACTGCCATGCCTCGAAATTGAACTTCATCCACCGCAGCATTTTTTTGTGTGATTAGCCAGTAGTCAAAGTTGGCAGCTATATCGAAAAATGTAGGCTCATCTGGCTTTGGTGGTTCTTGTGGCTTAACTGGCTCGTCTTGTTTTTGCAGATCGGTATCTGACTTTTCAGCGGTTTTAGACGGCCCAGCTTTTACTAATGGCGGAGCGGTGGACAGAGCTAGCGGCGAAGTAGCGACCACATCCGCCGTCGGTTTCAAGTCTGATTTCTGAGCCACATACTGCAGCGAAGCACCCATGCTACCCATAGGTTTCTCTACCAATGCTTTCACGTCAAATTTAGCGGCTTCACTAAAGAGACCCATGCGGCCATCTTTTGTTCCGGCCGCCACACGCCAGTAATACACTTCGTCTTTGAAGTCCGTCCAAATAAATTCTTGGCGTTTTACTTTTTTAATCACTTCAGGTTTTAAAAAATCGGGTTTCGATGAAATCTCAATGGTATAAAAATCTGCACCTTCAACTGCAAACCAAGAAAATGAAACTTGCTTACGCATTTCGGCTTGGGCGGTGGGTATTAGTAAATCAAAAGCTTGAGAAATTAATGTCGCCAAAAATCTTTTCGCAAAGCTGGTCGACTTTGCAATTTTAAATTCTTCACCATAATTTTGTGTCAAATTTGTAGTCGATGTCGCTATTATCAAAGATGTTGAAGCCTCAGTCTTGGCTATTGGAGCCAGTGCATCCCTAAAATTCTGCGCGCCATCAGGTGAGTTTTCACGCTCGGACTTCGCCCCGCCATCAGGTGAACTCCCGCGCTCAGATTTGTCCTCACGTTCAGGTTTGACCTCACGCTCAGGAGTCTCGCTGCCCTCGGCGCCACCGCGCTCAGCCCCGCCATCGTCCGCCGGCACACGCAGCTCCGGCTCGCTCATAGGCAAATTCAGCCGAGGAGCCGCCAATGGATTCGGGGTAAAGTAAACGGGCAGTGAATAAAACGGTGGAATCACAAACCCATCAGAATCGTAAGCATAAATGCTCCACATAAACTCGCCAGAGCGCTCGGCCTGTACATTCGCATAGGGCAGTGTGGATTCTTTTTTCAAAATATCATTCTTCTCACGACTGCCGCTTAATGGTCCGACACTATCATTAGCAGCGGCATTCGCGCCATTTACATCATCAACGCGAACTTCATAGCGACCCACATTCTCGACCGGATACCAGCTAAAAAGATAATTGGACTGCAAACTAATGCGATCACGCGGCAGCGGATTCAAATAACGAATCTTAGGCGCTGGCACAATTTCTAAAGTCGAAGACGAAGAAACAAATCCGCGTTCATCTTCGAGAGCCAAAGAATAAGTTCCTGGGTCCAGCTGCAAAACACTCACTGGCGCTTCACCGGCATGAGCGGGCACACCCAAAGGTAAGCGAAGCTCTTCTCGGTTCGGTTTTATCAAACGTAAGAAGCGGGCAGGGCCGCTCCAAGTCACGGGCACCTGTAACGGAAAGTTATGACTGTAAATACGCGAAGCCTGAGGTGTCTCAATATGCAGATCAGAACTCACGCTCTGTACAGTTTCGATATCTTCGTGGCTTAAAGTTAATTTTTTACCATCTTCAATGACTTTTTTCTCGCCGCTGACTTTATTTTCTAGATGAACTTCACCTTTATTAATTTCTAATTCAACGCGATCGCCTTCGAGAGCGCGCAAACTTAGATCGGTGCCAGGTTTGGCCTCTACACTCCATTCTCCGCTCCCCACAGAAAGTCTTTGTCCGTTATTGCGCGAGCGAAGTTGACCTTTGTAAAATCGAACTCGCAAAGAATCTTCATCGTTCTGCTCGAGAGGCTCCAGCATGACCAGAGTGTTTTCGTGAATCTGTAATTTCACATCACCGTCGAGAGTGAGCTGAGCCGTACTATTATCAAGAGTTAAAACCGAGTCGTAACGGTAAAGTGTGTCGTTGGGATTTGAGTCCTCCCAAATAATTGAATCAGCGCCTTTGCGTTTTACATTTTCGCGCTTTTGAATCATATGGCCGATGATTTGTTTATTTTCAGAAACGCTTTCAGATTTAAAATGAAGTGGATCAATCAGGCCCAAGCTGCTGAGCAGCCAGGCGATTTGAAAAATAAGTAGGGTCACAGCCCCTGAAACTAAATAGCGATCCACGTTATCTTTTCGGAATTTCTAAGGAATATTTGGACAGGGCGAAAGTTCTGATACACAATATTTTGACCCTACAAAGGCGTGCAAACCAGGCTAAGGACTAGGCTAAAATGGCAGCAAAAGAAGAACCGAAAAAGATCTTAATTGTTGAAGATGATCAGTCGGTTATGGACATCGTTGCTGAGGCTCTGAAAGATATCTACACCATCGCAACAGCTTCTTCTGCCGATGAAGCTTACGAGAAGCTTAAATCTTTTCAGCCTCATTTAGTTTTAACAGATAACGATATGCCCGGTATTACCGGAATCGAAATGCTCAAAAATCTTCGCCAGCAACAAAACTACGTCACAGTTATTTTTCTCTCGGGTCGCACTGACAGTCAGTTTGTTGCCGATGCTCTGCGGGCAGGAGCTGATGATTACATTCGCAAACCATTTCGTATTAACGAACTGCTAGCGCGCGTTGAAGTGGCGCTTCGAAATAACGATCTTCACGCTGAACTTATGCAAGCCAACTTGAAGCTTCATGATTTAATTGATCACGATGATTTAACCGGGCTTTATAATATGCGCTCGATGTATCAAAAAATAGATCTTGAAATTAAGCGTGCGAAACGCGCCAAACGTTTTCTCGCTTGCGTAATGCTAGATATGGATAAATTTAAAACCGTCAACGATCATCACGATCACTTGTTTGGCAGCTTCGTTTTAAAAACTATGGGCGCTATTATTAAAAAAACTATGCGTGATACAGATTTTGCCGCTCGCTATGGTGGAGACGAATTTTTGATCGTGCTCACTGAAACTGAAAAAGCCGGTGTCTCTGGTTTTTGTGATCGCTTGAGAAAAGCGGTTGAAGAATTTGTTTTTATCTCGGGCACCGATTCAATGCAGCTGACGATTTCGCTCGGATTTGCTCTCGGCGGTTATGAACTTGATCTCGACGCGCGTAATTTAGTGCGAGCGGCCGATCACAATTTGTATAAAGCGAAAGAATCGGGTCGCAATCGCACTCACGGTTAACATATTTACTAGCAACGCGCTCATGACTCATCTCATTCAAAGTCCCACCCTCGAACGTTGAAGCCCATTCTGCCTCGGCGGCTCTCGTCAGCTGTCTATCTATTGCATTTCAATTGGTTCTATCTTTGCAAATGTTAGCTGCTGTGAATTGTTATGAATGAATACAACAAGGAGTATTTTATGAATCCAAGAGGTTTTGCGCTTTACGGCGGTATTATTATGTTAGTCATCGGTGCGCTGGCATTTGTCGCGCCTGGGCCTACTGAAAATCTTCCCGCATTACTTGTCGAAACAAGTTACGGTTGGTTTTTAAATACGTTTGCTATGAACGTTTACAACAAAGTGGCTTTAGTTGCTTTTGGTGCGGCCGGTATTTGGGCTGCTAATGCAAAAGGTCGCGAACTCCCATCTTCTATTTTTTGGTCACAAGCGCTGTTTGTAGTCATGGGTGTTCTCATGGTGCTCGGTCTCTTTGCAGAAACTAGTACGCTTGGCGGTTACTGGCCACTCTTCGGTGCAGATGCTGGCTTGCATGCCTTTGTTGCCATTGTCGGTGCTTACTACGGATTTGCTTTGAGCGCGAAAGTTCATAAGCCTACAAAAGCTGAATTGAATTATCGCACTCCGCTTCAACCAAGAGTTTAAATTTCAAATACCAACGAGTCTTCGCAAGAGGGCTCGTTGGATTTTTATCGTAGTTAAAGTTCTAGTCCTTTTTCGCCTCTACTAAAGGGCACTTTGCCCCATCCAATCTATTATGTGGCATCAATGCACGTACAACGTTATTTAGTTGGCATATAAATTGGAGTGTACGTTCACATGATCGTGTTATTAAAAAGATATTTAAGCTCTACCGAAGTTTGCCTCTCCCTCACGATCACGGCTCTTATTCTTTCAATTCCCGCCAATCTTTTGCCATTCTTATCGGTCGAGATGCATGGTCGTAAAAATATCAGCACACTTTGGGAAAGCGTAGTTTCACTCTATGGTGCAGGTTCAGTCTTCATCGCTCTGATTATTTTAGTCGCCAGTATTATCATTCCTTTTACTAAGCTTTTTATTTTGCTTTATCTCACTTTGGCTAACTACCGAGGTCATCTCGGTCATCGGGAGCGTAAGCTCCACAATCGTCTTTATAATTTTATTGAAGCTATTGGTCGCTGGTCGATGTTAGATATTTTTCTGGTCGCTATTATGGTGGCCGTTTTTAAATTCGGTAAATGGACAACCATAAAAATTGAAACGGGCGCCATTCTTTTTACTCTCGTGGTGGTAGTGACGTTACTCGCTACAGCTTCGTACAAACAAGTCGGGACAAAACATGCAAGCTAAGAGATTGATCTGGATTTTACCAATTGCCGCCGTCATTTTAACGGCTTGGTTACTACTACGTCTGGCCAATTATAAAGCGCATTTCATCGAAATTTCATTCGAAGATGCGGCCGGAATCCAAGTTGAGCAAACCCAATTGCGCTACCGGGGTGTCGAGATTGGTCTGGTTAAAAAAGTGCTCATTTCAAAAGATAATAAATCAGTCATTGTAACTGTGGCTCTTAATAAGGGAGCTGAACATTTCGCTGTGAAAGGTTCGGCCTTCTGGATCGTTCGCCCGCGTATGAATATTCAAGGGATCACAGGACTCGAAACACTTGTCGAGGGTTCTTATATCACCGTGCGACCAGGTGACCCTGATCAAAAAGTTGATAAAGAATTTGTCGCTTTAAATACCGCACCTATTTTGCCAGAAGAACAAGATGACTCTTTACCTTTCAAACTCACGGCCCGTGTAGCTGGATCACTGAATGTCGGCGATGCTGTTCGTTATCGCGGTATTAAAATCGGTGTGCTTTCAAAAGTTGATTTAAGCCGTAATTCTCAGCGCATCGATGTCACAATGAATATCCAAAAAAACTATCGCCGTTTAATTCGCGTTGACTCGGTTTTTAACCGTACCGTCGGAGTGCGGGCCAAGTTAGGTCTCTTTAAGTCAGAGTTAAAAATTGAAGCGCTGAACAGTTTGCTTCAAGGCGGAATCGAACTTAATAATCCGCCCAAGGTGGGAGCATTAGCGAAAATAGGCCAGAACTTTTGGCTTGATGAAGCTCCGCCTAAAGATTCAGACGGATGGGAGCCACAAGTTAATATTTATTGAGCGCGTGTGCAGCTGATGTTGGCGCGCTCTTGATTGCGGTTATTTACGTAGTTGCAAGTTGCAGTGGCGCCGCCGCCAGTTGTTTGATCACAGAGAGTGCCTGGATAGTCCATTCTCCAAAGTGTGATTGAAAGTGATTTCCAGCCATCTTGGCGAACATCTTCAGCTGAAACATCAAAACGACGATCGCCGAGCCACATAGAATCCATATAAACAACATCTTCAGAAAGCGGAATGCGAAATTTTTGATGTTGCATGTTTACAACCGTGCCACCATTAGGGCTGGTGTATTGAATTGAGCAATAAACTAAAGCTTCTGCTGCGAAGCTAGCGGTTGCAGTAAATGTCAAAACTAGAGCTAATAAAGCAGATTTCATAAACCCTCTTACGGTTGTTTATTTGGTTATTTTTTAAGCAGGGTTTTTATACCCAACTCATATGCAAAAAGCAAAATACTTTTAAGTTATTGTTTTGTTTGAAGTTTCCAGACCAAGATGGCGAGGCCAGAGCTTAAAGCTGAGCCCAATAAGAAACCACCAAGAACATCTGAAGGGTAATGAACTCCAAGATAAATTCTAGAAAACCCCACTAAAGAGATAACTAAAACTGACGCCAGTACAATAAGTGTACGCACACCTCTGTTAGAGACAATCTGCCAGGCGATGAGTCCCACGGCGGAGTAAAAGGCAGCCGCGGCCATAGTATGACCGCTGGGGTACGACTGACTTGAGACTTCAACAAGGTGGCGAGTTATATCGGGTCGGTCGCGGTCGATTAGATTTTTTAAAAAGCTGTTTCCGACGGCTGCGAAGATCATTGTTGAAGTCATAAAAATCGCTACACGATATTTTTTGATAATAATCGCAAAGAAAACGATAAAAGTAGTAAGGAGTGTTAAGACGCTCATCGAGCCGAGCGCCGTAATATCTACGGCCATTGAGTTGAGTTTTGGATTTCGAAGCTCGAAAGCCATTTGTAAAAGCTGTTGATCAAGTTTATCAAATTCGCCTTCACGCATTTCTGACGAGAATTCAATAAAGATGCCGACTAAAGCGGCGGCAATAGTAAGCGCAATAAAAGTAAAATTAAATTTAATTTTTGAGGCGAATTTAAGCATCACTAATGTTGTTGAGCGTTCGGGTCAGGTTTTACGCCGCCCATCTGGCGATCATCGATATCTTCGGTCATCTGTCTCGACGGACCCGGAAACCCGCCCATTTGTTTTTTTGGATTCGGTTTGAAAGAATCGTTTGATGGATAGTTTTTAAATTCTCCATCACGTGCTAGAGCACGTTTGCATTTTTCAGCGCGTTCTCGTTCAGAGGCTGGGCTGATTCGGCGAATAACATCGTCATCATGCTGGTGTTCAGCATAGACGTTAGACAAAGAAACTGTTGATAAGAGAATCAGCGAGAGTTTGAGCATAGTGCTGGTAATATACTTGAGTTTTTCGCTTTGTGCTTGAGAGAAAACTAAGGTCTGTCATCTCTTCAGGGTGGTCCCCAAAATGGTCACTTTTGTGAATGAGTATGGTGCCGATATGGAACCTTGAAGTCAGCCTCTGCACCTAGGTCTAGCCAAGGTTGCTCATCGCTCAGACCTATTTGAAAATAAGTCATGGGTTTCAAATACATTTTTATTTTAATTTCGCTCTCGGCCTCGTTAAGTTTTTCGCAAACTGAAGGGCAGCAGTGGGCCGGAAACTTAGAAATGAACGGTTATAAAATTGCCGACTATCAAAATTTTGCAACCGAATACACCTTAGTTACGGTGAGGTATCGTCAAGACTCAGGTGAGTTTCGTTTTACCTATGCGAATCCGAGTGCCCTAAAAGCTCTCAAAGAAAATAAACCCTATCCCGACGGAGCCATATTTGCCAAGACGGCGTATCTGCTGTCGCCTGATAGCGCTTTTCCGAGTTCTTTGACTCCGAATAAAGTGAATCGTTATCAGCTCATGGTTAAGAATTCAGCGAAGCATAAAGACACTGACGGCTGGGGATATGCTCTTTTCGATTCTAACGGGCGTACTTTCGCTGGCGAACCTAAGGCCGCAGCTCAAGCTTGTCATGCCTGTCACCAAATTGTGAAAGACAAAAATTACGTTTTCTCAGATCTAATTTTTAAAGGTGTTAATTTCTTTAGCGATGCAAAAGCCAATCAGATGGCAAAAAAGAAAAATAAATATCTGCCTGAATTTGAAACTGTAGAAGTCAAAAAACTCCCTCAGCATATTGCCAAGTTGATTCCTAAAACGGCAAAAACTGTACGCTCGATAAAAGGAAATTTAAAAAAATATATTTTTGAAGGCACTTTGAATGAGATCAGACCCTTCTTAGGTTCAGAAGTTTTAGCTTCAAAGTTGCCGGCGCTTCTTATGAGTGAAGATGGTCAGCACTTTTCATTGGTTTACGGGAATGCTTCAGGTGCTGACAGCTGCTTGAGTGCCAGTGGCAAAGCTTCATCTATGGTGGCCATCATTTCAACGCCGAAGACAGCTCCGGTGGCGCCCTACGCTGACCCGGGACGGGTTGACGGCGAGACCGCTACCACTTCATTCTGTTTTGTAAATCAATAAAGTTTTAATAACCGAAAACTCTTCGTCAGTTAAAGCCGATTAACATTGTGTCGAACTTCTAGACAGATTCACCTTTTTACTTCTGAAAATCTGCAAATTCGCCTGCAGTTTTTTATCTTTTTACGACTTGAAAATGCTATAAAGATGGCTATGAAAAAATATACATTTGCTTTAGTTGTGGCGTCGCTATTTTTAAACTCTTATGCCTTTGCGTCTGATGTGGAGCCGGTTTTTCCTGTGACGGTGAACGGTCGTTTGGCTCCGGTGCTGATGAATGAGAAGGGCGAAGTCTTTCAAATTCTTGCGCCAACAGTAGAGCAATCTGGTATCTCTGCAGAAGAAGCTTTGTATAACTACAATTCACTTATCGACCAAGCTATCGGCCAAGATGCAAATCGTGGTCGCAATGAACGTTTGCCTGATTTAAAGGCTCAGTACGGTTCTACTAAAAATAAAAAAGGTCTACCAGAAATTACTTTTGAATTGGGTAGTGATCTTCGCGCAAAGAAGTACAAGGTTGCAGGCCGTAAGATCTATGCAATAGATCTTGAGCTCGGCGATGATTTGTATCCTGAATTCTTACGCGCTGACGAGAATCGCGCTCTCCATTTTCTTTTAGGTTGCACAACATCCGGCAAAGCTCCGCAAGGCATGGTTGTCATTAAACGTATGCCGAGCGAGACCGTTTGCGGCGGTGGTGCTCGTTATGTGCGTAAGTTTAATAGTTGGGCTTCTTTCTTGGGTCTTGCAAACCCGAAGTAGTCTGTCGATAAACATGAGGCCGCTGCGCGGCCTACGATCCTTTATAGAAGTAAGGTAAAGCCTCACGACGAATGGTCCAGAAGTTACCGGCCGCATTGTGCGCGTTCGCATAAGAGTCGTTAGCTGGCGGTACCATACCGAAGGCTCCATCTTGACCTTGTTTAACAGCATAAATATCAGCTGGTACATTCATCGTCTTAAAAATTGAAGTGAAGAGATTCGTCACCGGGCGACCGAAGCCATCATTGCCAGGGCCGAATGTGGTGCGGTAATCGATGTACTCACCCATGCGGAGAAGCCCGCCACCACCACCGCCCACCATAATTGGTAAGCCCGTCATTTTATGTTCGCCGCAACCATGTTGGTTAGTCCAGAGTACAATTGTATTATCGAGAACAGTTTTGCCATCGACGTCGATCATTGAATCTAACTTTTTCATAAAGTTAGCGATGCGTGTGGCTTGCCAGCCTTTCCATTGATTGCAATTGGCTGTGTAATTATCTGATTTGCCTCCGGCTTTTAAAAGATCACCGAAGTGATGCGAATTTTCGTGGTCGTGGCCGGCTCCGACAATCAAGGTGTCATCATAGGCATCCATTGAAATAACACTGAGGCGAGTGAGGTCGCAGCCAATAGAGGCGGCGATTGTATTCAAACAATTATCAAGACGGTATTTATTCACAGCACTAC
>JAJDFE020000635.1:0-21450 GCA_021527465.2 Geoglossum glabrum | reverse complement strand
CTCGGGCTCGGGTTCCGGCTCCGGTTCGGGCGGCGGGGGTGGAGGCGGCGGCGGTGGTGGGGGAGGAGGCGGTGGGGGCGGCGGCGGCGGCGGTGGGGGTTCCGGCTCCTTCGCCGGCTCGGCATCGGCCCCGTCTTCGGAAATGATCCGCCTGATGGAGGCTAGGATCTCCTCCATCGTCGGTTCCTGCCCACCTCCCTTGGGGTCGCTCATCCCTGCCCGTTTCGATCCATTTCCAACGGCTATACGCCTGTACAAGCGAGCGGGACGAGGCCGCTACGAATCGGTCATGCCCGCACAAGTCGCGGCAACGCTAAGCCACGTCCCGCCAAAAAGCCAGCCGGATTGCCAAGAACCCCGGTAAATACAGGATCTTAGTCGCCGTTGCCGATACCGAGGCCGAGCCACTTGTTGCGCACGCGCTTGTAGTTCTCGGTCGGGTCGTAAAGCTCGACCGGCAACTTCATGCCCGGCGCGGTCATCGTCCCGATCACGGCCTTCACGCCGTAGGACGATACCGCCTCGTCGAAGCGGGCGCGGACCAGCGCCACCTCGGAATTGAGCAGGTTCTGCTCGGTGATCAGCACGTCGAGCACGGTGCGCGACCCGACGGCGGCTTCCTGCTGGATGCCATCAAGGGCGATGCGGTTGGCATTGACCTGGGCCTGCAGCGATTCGATGTTGGCCCGCGCGGTCAGCAGGTTTTCCCAGGTCGAGATCGCGTTGCGGCGGACCTGGCGGCCGGTCTCGTCGATCTGCAGCTTGCGCTGGCTGTTGATCTGCTTGCGCTGGCGGACCTGGCTGTAGACGTTGCCGGCTTCGTAGAGCGGCACCGACACCTGGGCCAGGATCTGGGCCGAGTTGGTGGTCAGGTTGGGCGTCGTCGTCTCATTGGACCGGTTCAGCGTGCCGACCAGGTTGAGCTGGGGCAGCAGGGCGCCCGTCGTGGCATCGATATCGTGCTTGGACGCGATCTCGCGATAACGCGCCGCGGCGTAATCCGGGTTCTGGTCCTGGGCCATCGCCCAGGCCTCTTCCTCGGAGCGCGGCAGGTCGGTCGGCAACGGCGGCTGGGTCAGGTTGGCCGGCGGAAAACCGAAGACCTGCTCGAAATTCGCGCGGCTGGTGATCAGGTTGCCTTCGGCCTGGATACGGCTGGCCACGGCACCGGCCAGGGCCGCCTCGGACTGGGCGACGTCGGTGCGCGTCACCTCGCCGACCCGGAAGCGGTCCTGCGTCGCCTCGAGCTGGCGGCGCAGCACCTGCTCGTTGTTGCGGTTCAACTCAAGCACGGCGCCGTCCCGCAGCACGGTCAGATAGGCGGTGGTGCCGTTCAGCAGCACATTCTGCTCGGTCGCGGTCAGGCCGGCGCGCCCGGCCAGCACCGTGGCCTCGGCCGAATCGATCTGGGGATTGGTCGAGAATTTGTACAATGGCTGCGTCGCCTGCAGCGTGACCGCGTAGGGACTGGTCTCGCTGGTGTTGCTCGGCGAGCGCAAGGCGGTCGTACCCGAGGTTTCCGTATCGATGCTCTGCGCGCCGGCATTGCCGGTGAACGAGACCTGGGGCCGCCAGCCGGCGAGGGCCTGGGGCACGCCTTCGTCGGTGGCGCGCTGCGCGGCGCGCGACCCGGTCAACGTCGGGTTGGAGGCATAGGCCGCAGCCAGTGCCTCCTGCAGCGACTGTGCCGCGGCGGGTAGCGCCGCAAAGCCCAGCGCGATCACCGCCGCCGTCGCGGCCAGTCCCCGAATACGCCTGGTCGACTTGGTCATCCCCGAACTCCCTGACCCGCCACCACTCGGGCCGCCTGGAAAAATCAGTACCGCGGCAACGCCGGATCGACCGACGCGGCCCAGTCATCGATGCCGCCGGCCAGATTGACCGCCTGCGGAAAGCCGTTGGCGCGCAGCCACATGGTGACGCGCGCGCTGCGCCCGCCGTGATGGCACATCACCACCACCGGCCGGTCATGGGAAAGTTCAGCCGTACGCCCCGCGATCTCGCCCATGGGAATCTGCAGGCCGCCATCGACGGCGACCAGATCGAATTCCCAGGGTTCGCGGACGTCGAGCAACTCATGGGGCACGCCGTCGCGGCGCCAGGCCGCGAGGTCGGCGACCGTGATCTCGAACCCCGATCCATCCGTCATCGCCGCCCCTCCGACCTGATGTGCCCGCGGCCTAGAGCGCGAAGGCTTTCGGCGCCGCGAATTCGGGCAGCGCGGGTGTTGCCGCATCGAACAGGATGCGGGCAGCCTGGACCCCGCCGGGGCGGGTGAACAGCGTGGCCTTGCCGACGCCATCCTGACGGATGACGGCCAGCAGCTTGCCATCCGGGGCAAGCTGGTCGAACAACGCGGCGGGCACCTGCTCGGCCGCGCCGCCCAGGACGATCAGGTCGTACGGACCGGAAGCCTTGGCCCCCTCGGCGGAGGCACCCTCGACCAGCGCGATATTGGCGGCACCGGCCAGCGCGACACGCGCCAGGGCCACGAGATCGGCACGGTCCTCGACCGCGACGACGGACTGCACGAGATGGCCGAGCAGGGCGGCGAGATAGCCTGAGCCCGCCCCCACGACCAGCGCCTTTTCGGGGCCGGCGAGGTCGGCTGCCTGCAGCAGGCGCGCGGCGACCATCGGCTCCATCAGCACGCGACCGCCGCCGAGGGCCAAGTCCTTGTCGAGATAGGCGACACCCTGATGCGCGGCCGGCACGAAATGCTCGCGCCGCACGTCGGCAAAGGCCCGCAGCACCGTCGGGTCGGTGACCCGGTTCGGCAGGATCTGGCAATCGATCATGTTCTGCCGAGCGGCGGCGTGGCTATCGACGGACGCCATTCGCTGAACCTCCACTGTCATTCGCTGTCGCTTGAATTCTAGTTCCCCGGGCGGGACCCGCAAGACCGTAACCAGCTTGGCCGGCGGTACTGTAAGCCCTCGTACACAGGCTTATATCGCCCCCCGGCGGGCAGGGCAACGGGCCTTTTGTTGCAGAGCATTACAGCATGCCCGAACGCCTCAGACGAGTGCGTTTGGCTCGACCTGTACAGCTGTATGAACGGCGCGTGCCAAGTTATTGGGACAAAAAGAGAACAATCCCTTCTCGCCGCTAAAAGCCACAGGTTAGCCGGAACGAGTGCCGGCCTGCCCCCGTGGTGAAGGGATGACGACATGAGTGACACGGAAAAGGCGTCGCTGGAAATCGACCTGGAGCGGCTTGGCCTGGCCCGGGGCTGCGAGCGGCACGAGAAGGAAAACCTGAGACTGCTGCGCGATACCGGCCTAGGCGGCACCGATGGCGCGCGCCCGCTGATGGCCGCCGCGCTGCCCGCGGTTGCCGCGGCGATCGCGCAGTATCTGACCGAGCTGGGCAATGGCGGGCGGGGCAAGACCCATGCTTCGGTGGCGCCGTTGCGCGCCCTGCCCGGCGACCTGCTGGCGCTGGCGGCCCTCACCGGCTGCCTGAACGGCATCGGCGCCGAACGCCCCCTGCCCGCCATCGCCGAGGCGATCGGCGAACTGGTCGAGACCGAGGCCTGGGGCCGTGCCTTCGCGGTGCATGATGCGCCTGCGCAGAAACGCATCGTCGCCCGTGCCAGGCAACGCCACGGCCATCCGCGCTATCGCGCCAAGGCGGCGCGGGTGACGGCCGCCCGCGCCGGTTTTTCCTGGGACTCGTGGAGCCGGGCGACGCGGGCGCGGGTGGGCGAGACGCTGGTCAATGCGGTTCTGCGGTCCTGCCCGGGCGCATTCGAGACCTTTACGGTGCGCGACATCCTGTTCCTGGGCCTGACGGCGGAAGCCTCCGACATCATGGCCCGCGATGCCGCCGGCCTGGCCCTGGCGCGGCCGGCCCACTATCCGATGGTGGTGCCGCCCCGCCCCTGGACCGATTTCGACACCGGCGCCTATCTGACGCCGGAGGCGGCGCGCGGGGTCAAGCTGGTGCGGCTGCGCGATCGCCTGCAGCGCCGCGCCATGCGCGCAGCACTGAAGGAGGATGGGCGCGAGCGGCTGTTTGCGGCGGTCAACGCGATCCAGGCCACCGCCTGGCGCGTGAACGAGCCGATGCTGGATCTGATCGAGGCCTGTCATCGCGATGGCCTGCTGCCGGCGGGATCCACCCTGCCCGGCCCCCGGCTGGACCCGCCGGTCCGCCCGGCGGCCTGGCCCGACATGACCCCGGTCCAGCGCAAGGCCTGGCGGATCGAGGCCGCCCGGCGGCATGCCCACAACCGCACGATCGACAGCGCCCGCGTCGTCGTGGGCCAGGACCTGGCCACGGCGCGGCTGATGATCGCGTGCGGCAACCGCTTCTGGATGCCGCAAAGCCTCGACTTCCGCGGCCGTGTCTATCCGGTGCCCGCCTTCAACCCGCAGCGCGGCGACCATGTGCGGGCGATGCTGGAATTCGCCGACGGCCTGCCGCTGGGCCCGGCCGGGCTGTTCTGGCTGGCGGTCCATCTCGCCAATACCGGCGATTTCGACAAGATCTCGAAGGCCTCGTTCGAGGACCGCGCGGCCTGGGTCGACCGGCATCTCGACCATATCCTGCAGACCGCGCAGGACCCGGCCGGCATGATCGGCTGGTGGTCGGGCGCGGACAATCCGTTCCAGTTCGTCGCCGCCTGCATCGACTATGCCCGGGCGATCAGCGCGGCCGACCCCGCCGCCCATGTTTCGCACCTGCCCATCGCGCTCGACGGCTCCTGCTCGGGCCTGCAGCATTATGCCGCGTCGCTGCGCGACCCGGACGGCGCCAGGCTGGTCAACCTGGCGCGCGCGGACCGGCCCGCCGACATCTATGCCCTGGTGGCCGAGGCGGTGGCGGCCGAGGTCGCGCGGGACGCAGCACTCGGCCACGCCGAAGCCGGCGAATGGCACGCCTTCGGCATCACGCGGGCCACGGTAAAGCGCTCGGTCATGACGTTTGCCTATTCGTCGGAAGAGTTCGGCTTTCGCCGCCAGCTGATGACCGACACGATGAAACCGCTGGACGATCGGGTCGTGGCCGGCGAACTGGCTGCCCATCCCTTCGCCGACGGCGGCTGGCCGGCGGCGGGCTATCTCGCCCGCCTGCTGTGGCAGATCGTCAACCAGGCCGTGACCGGGGCCGGTACCGGCATGGCCTGGTTCAAGCAGGTCGCGGGTCTGATGGCGGCCGAAGGCTGTGCCCTGCGCTGGGAATCCCCGCTCGGCCTGCCGGTGGTGCACGACTATCGCCAATGGGAAACCCGGCGGATCAAGCTGCATTTCCTCGACCGCGCGATAGCGGTGGCCGACGCGACCGATCACGACCGCATCACCGGCGGCCAGGTTCACGCCCGGGTCATGGCGCTGTTGCGGACCGAACCGTCCACCACCCTCGACCGGGCCAAGCAGAGATCGGCCGCGGCACCCAACGTCATCCACTCGATGGATGCCAGCCACCTGATGCTGGCCGTGCTTGCCGCCGCCGCCGAGGGCATCACCGATTTCGCCCTGATCCATGACAGCTTCGCGACCCATGCGGCCCGGTCGGGTGCCTGGGTGGTGACGGTGCGCAAGGCCCTGGCCGACCTCTACGAGACCTTCGACCCCTATGCGGCGATCCAAGGCGCCGCGATGGCCGCCCTGGGCGACGAGGCGCGGCGCCGGCTGCCGCCGCTGCCGGCGCGGGGATCCTTCGACCTGCGGCAGATCCTGCGAGCCGACTACGCCTTCGCCTGACCCTCACACATAAGGAGATATCGATGACGGGCCCGCAGCCTGTCGCCGCGCGCAGGCGTGGCGACGCCCCCATGGCCGTGCCGAACGGCGCCTGCCGCTTCGGCGTGCCGCTCGCCAATGTCGACGTGCCGCTGGCCCCGGTGCCGCTGGCCCGGGTGACCGAAGCCGACATCTACGAGGACGCGATCGTCATCTATGCCGATGACCAGCCGATCGTGTCGCTGACCGTCGACAGCGCCATCGGCCTCGCCCGCGCCGTGCTGGAAACCTACGCCGCCACCTGATCCGCCCTTCCCCAGCCTCGAGGAACTCCGACCCATGCACACCCTGATGCCCCTGATTACCGACGCCGCGATCCAGGCCGACAAGTTGCGCCTGGCCCGGCTGCTGACCGACGCCCTCGAGCGCGGTACCGAAGCCGGCGAGAGGCGGCGCCTGGCCGAGCAGCGCAATGCCCTGGTCGACAGCCTGCGGGCCAATCTGCGCGTGGCGTAGCGCGATCAGCCGACGGGAGTGTCCGAGATGCCGATCCAATCCGTACCGACCGCGGCCCCGAACCTGGCCGCCATCGTCCGTGCCGCCTACGAACGGCCCTTCAGGCTCAAGTCGAACCTGGCGCGGCGCGAAGCCGCCGCGATCGCGGAAGCCGCCCTGCGCGGCTACATCACCACCCTCGATTCCTCGGGTGCCCATGGCGCCGTCTGGCGATCGACCTGGATGGGCGAAAAGGCGTTCGGCCTGTGACGGGTCGTCCCGCGCTGCCGCGGGCCGTCCGCATCGGCTTCCGCGACGTGCCCGTCGATGTCGGCGACTTCGCCGACCGGGCCGAATACGGCTGCTATCACCTCCATGACGACCGCATCGAGATCAACGCCGCGCTGAAGGCCAGCATGCAAAGCCTGGTGCTGGTCCATGAATGCCTGCACGCGATGTTTGCCACCGCGATGCCGGCCGTCGACGACCAGACCGAGGAAATGATCGTACGCGCGCTGACCCCGCAGATCCTGGCCTGGATCCGCGATAATCCACGGCTGATCGCCCTGCTGGCGGAGAGAACGCGCCGCTAAAAGCCACATGTTAGCCCGACCGCAAGCCTCCCGACCCTGGAGCCTCCGATGCCGATCGAGACTGCCGAGTTCATTCACCAGCTCAACATCTCCAACCCCGTGCCCACCGACCCCACCGGGGCGGCCGACGACCACCTTCGCCTGATCAAGGGCGCGATCAGGGCGACGTTTCCCAACATCGCCGGCGCGGTCACTGCCAAGCACGACGACATCAACAAGCTGGCGGAGATGCTGACCGACGTCGACAAGCTGACCGAAGCCGTCGGCGGGCTGCGCGCCAGTCTCGTACCCAAGGGTGCGATCATCATGTGGTCGGGCAAGGTCGATACCGAGCTTCCGACCGGCTGGAAGCTGTGCGACGGCAGCGACGGCACCCCGGACCTGCGCGACAGGTTCATCTTCGGCGCGCCTTCGCTGGATCAGGTCGGCGCAACCGGCGGCTCGTATAACGGCACGATCAACATTCAGGAGGCGGGCGGCCATACCCATGCCGGAGTCACCGGCGAGACGACCCTGTCGGTCGCCCAACTGCCTGCCCATACCCACGGCACCGCCGGCACCGGCAGCGGCGGCACGCTGATCCAGGCCAGCGGCAACACCTACGGCAATACGAACAACTATCTGCTGGCACCGGGCGGCGCGGGTTCGGAATTCGCCTCGTCCTCGGTCGGCGGCGGCAATCCCCATACCCATACCATCGCGCTCGACGGCCGGCACACCCACACGGGTACGGTCGAAACCCCGAAGCCGCCCTACTACATGCTCGCCTTCATCATCAAGCACGCCTGAAGAAAGGCATTCCCCATGCCCAACGTCGCCGTCCGCGGCCTCGGCTCGGTCGGGGTGATCAACGACCTGCCGGCAATCGACCTGCCGCTGGCCGGCCTCAGCGAAGCACGCAACGTGGTGTTCCGCGACGGCGCGGTCACCCGCTCGCCGGTGTTCCGCGAACTCCATGCCCATGCCGACCTGCCGTCGCGCCCGCAGGGCATGATCTGCCAGACGCCGCCGAACGGCTTCGACCGCACGGTGATCGTCGGGTCGGACGGCAGCTACCTTGCCGTCGACAACGGCCATAGCTACGGGGTCAGCCCGGCGGATTACGCCGCCGGCGCGGCACCGGTATCGGCCGGCCCGGTCTCGGGCGTGTCGCAGGCCGGCGCCATCGTCATCAACCGCCAGGTCGACAGGCCGGTCTACATGACCTCGGGCGACATGCAGCTGAAGCCCCTGCCCGGCTGGCAGGATGCCTGGCGCTGCGGCGCGTTGCGGGCCTATCGCGACATGCTGGTCGCCGTCGACATCTCCAAGGGCGGGGCGCGCTACTCCAACATGGTCAAATGGTCGGGCTACTGGCGGCTCGACCTCGGGCCGGTGCCGATGACCTGGGACAAGGACGATATCAAGGCGCAGGCCGGCGAGAACATGCTGGCCGGTCTCACCTCGCCGCTGGTCGACGCCGTGTCGCTGCGCGATGCCTGCATCCTCTACGCCAACCAGGCGACCTGGACGATGACGGCGACCGGCGGCACCGACGTCTTCGCCTTCCGCCAGCTGTTCGACCGTCGGGGCATCATCGGCACCAACGCCGCGATGGACATGGACGGCCTGCATTACTGCCTGGGCGACCAGGATATCTGGATGCATGACGGCATCACCGCCCGGTCCATCGTCACCAACCGGATCCGCAACCGGGTGTTCCGCCATCTCGACCGGCGCCTGAAGAATCGCTGCTTCGTGACGACCGACCAGACGCGGCGGCTGGTCTATTTCTGCTACCCCAGCGCCGAACCGGCCCTGAAGTTCACGACGGCCGGCGGCGGGTGCAACGTTGCCGCGGTCTATCACGTCGACAGTCAGGCCTGGTCCTTCGTCGACCTGCCCAATGCGGTCGCGGCGCTTGCGATGAACACCACGTTCACCGAGACCTATGCCGGGGCCAGTCTCGCGTTCGACCAGGAAACTGATTCCTACGCGGACAAGGGCGATACGTTCGACAAGCAGCAGGTCTTCCTGACCGGCAACAGGCTGCTGGTCATGGACGAGGCCGGCAAGGATGCCGTCCTGCCCGGGCTGGCGACCTCGGCCACCCATAACGGCGCCCCCAGGATAGTGCGCGAAGGCCTCTCGCTGGCCGACATGGCCGGCCTCGATGCCTACAAGGTGTGGCGCGAAGTCCAGCCGCTGGTCGAGCTCGACGATCCGGCCGACAGCATGGTGTTCCGCCTCGGCGCCGCCCCCTGGGTGTCGAGCCCGACCACCTGGGGACCCGAACTCGCCTATACGCCAGGCGTGGCGCGGCATCTGCACACGCGGATCGGCGGCCGGTTGCTGGCCTACGAGATCCGGCCGGGCGATCCGCTGCAGGCGTTCCGTATCACCGGGTTCGATTTCGATCCCATCCCGCTGGGCCGCCGCTGAAGGATCATCGATGGCAAGCGACACAGAGACACCGAAAACCTTTACCTCCTACAAGCGATCGGCGACACCGGTCGAACTGCAGTCGCAGCGGCAGTTCATCGACGGCGAGCTGTCGGCGATCGAGAAATCGACCCGCAAAGGTTTCAATGAAGTGGGCGAGGAGATCGACGCCCTCAAGGCCGCCCTGAAAGAGACGACGGCCGCGATACCGAACGCCCAGGACAAGACCGAGGATCGCCTGTTGAGGCGCGTACGCGAACTGGTACGCGAGCTCGACTCGGACATGCGCAAGGTCAAGGCCGAGATCCGGCGGATCGAAGAGGTCCGCGTCTCGGAAAACGAAGCCTTCGCGCGGATCACCGAGAACATCGAGGCCGAAATCCGCAATGCTCGCGTGCTGTCTCGCGCGCAGGTCCAGGACGAACGCACCGCGCGGGCCAATTCGGTCGAGGCGATGGCCAGGCATGTGGAAAGCCTCTCGGCCTCGTTTGCCACGGCCAACACCTATGCCAACGCCCGCATCACCACCGAGGAAGAAGTCCGCGCCACCGAGACCGGGGCGATGGCCACCCGCCTGCAGACGACGGAGGCGAGCTTCACCGGCCAACTCGGCCTGGTCAGCGGCCGGATCGACACCGAAGCCTCGGTCCGGGCCAATGCCGACGGCGTATTGTCGCAGGCCGTCTCGGTAGTCTCGGCCACGGCGGGATCGAAGAACCGCACCTTCGTGCAGAGCTTTCAACCGGTCGGATCGTTCCTCGCGCCCGGTGATCTCTGGTTCAACACCAGCGATAACTATCGGGCGAAATGCTACAACGGCAGCATCTGGGAAGACGTCTACGACCGCAAGCTCGACACGCTGTCATCCAGCATCACGACCCTTCAGGAAGCGACGGTCGACGTCACCAAGGCGACGTCGCTGGCCCGGCAAATCACCGCCCTGCAGGCAAGTGCCGACGGCCGCTTCGTCGGCATCGAGGACGAGATGAGGGCGGTGGTCGGCCCCGACGGCACGCTGGGCACGTTGTCGACCAAGATCAACACCCGCTTCAACAACATGCAGGGGTCGATCGACATCTATGCCGGCACCAAGTCCACCGTCGACTACATCTCCAACAAATGGGGCGTCCGCCTCAACGCCAACGGCCACATCGCCGGCATCGAGCTGCTGAATTCGTCGAACGGCACGTCGAAATTCGCCGTGTCCGCCGACGATTTCGAGCTGCACAAACCCGGCGTCGGCGGCTGGATTCCGTTCAAGGTCGAGACCTCGATCATCAACGGCGTGCCACAGGCGGCGCTGACCATCGACGGCAACATCTACTGCAAGAAAGTCATCGACGGTTCGGTCAACACCCAGCAGATCGCGCCCGGCGCGGTAACCAATTCGGTCGCGACGCCCACCAACCTGACGCCGCCCTTGCAGACCATGGGCGGCCCGGTCCTCGTCATGGCGACGTGCAAGGTGCCGATGGTCGTGGTCGGCGAGGCGCAGGAAATCCAGCAGGTCGCGGTCTATCTGCAGCGCAACGGGTCGATCATCTACACCAAGACCGGCGCCGGCACCGTGACCTTCTTCTATGTCGATTACGGGCTGCCGGCCGGCAGCCACACCTACAGCCTGATCGCCGGCCCGGGCGTGCTCGACCCGACGATCGTCGCCATCGAACTCCGCCGATAAGGAGAACCATCCCCCATGTGGGCAGCCCTCATACCCGCCGCCGCCTCCATCGCCGGCAGCCTGATCAGCAAGAACGGCAAGTCGTCGTCCAGCCAGCAGACGTCGAACGAACCGTGGGCGGCGCAGATTCCGTATCTGACCGGCGGTTTCGCCAATGCCCAGAACCTGCTCAATACCCGGCAGAACACGCCCTGGTACCAGGGCAAGCTGACCGCCGAATTCAATCCGCTGGAACGCGAGGGCGTCGACCTCGCCGGCAGCTTCGTGCGCGGCACGGCGATGCCGGGCGCGACGGCGATGGTCAATGCCGGCATGACCGGCCTCGGCGCGGCGGGGAATTTCGTCAGGAATGCCAATGACACTTTTGCCCGCGCATCCACCGACAAGACCCAGTCGCTGATCGACACTGCCGCGCGCTATGCGAACAACCCGCATCTGCAGGCGGCGATCGATGCCGCGTCCGGCGACGTCACCCGGAACCTGCGGGAGAATATCCTCACTGGCATCGATCGCGACGCCTCGTCGGGCGGCAACCTGAATTCCAGTCGGGCCGGCGTGGCCGAGGGCATCGCCTCGCGGGGTGCGGCCGAGAAGATCGCCGATATCGCGTCCCAGGCGCGGCTCAATGCCTGGAACGAGGGCCTGGCCCGCGCCCAGAGCCAGCTCAATGCCGACACCTCGGCGATGCTGACCGCGAACGGCCAGCTCGGCCAGGCCTGGGAACTCGGCAACAGCTCCACCACCCAGGGCATCCAGGCCGGCAATGCCGCGGCCGGTGCCATGATCTCGGCCGGCCGCCAGGTGCGCGACTGGGAGCAGAAGGGTCTCGACAACGAGCTGCTGCGGTGGGAGCGCAACGACCAGCGCCCCTGGGACGAACTCAAGAATTACTGGGGCATCGTCGGCTCGCGCGACTGGGGCGGTTCGAGCCAGAAGTCGGAGACGCCCGCCAACGATCCGACCTCCGGCCTGAAGCTCGGCAAGGAACTCGGCGGCACGATCGTCGAACTTGTCAATGCCCTGAAGAAGTGATGGTGCCAACTCCGACCTTACCCCGCCGACAGAGCACGCAAGGAAGTACCAATCATGTTCGAGAACCAAGCCAAGTTTGCCGTCATGAAGGCTGAGCCCGAGCCGATGCCACGCCCCGGCATCCTGAGCGCGTTGATCCAGGCGGGCGGGGGCATCGGCCCGGAGACCGCGACCCTGCGTCCCGCGGTCATGCCCCGCCCCGGCTTCGGCCCGGGCATCCTGGGCTTTGCCGAACAGCAGCGCCTCGAGGCGGAACGCCGCCGCCGCGAGCAGGCGGCCGCATCGGGAATTGCCGCGTGGCATCAGCCTACCCAGCAGTCGCCGGGCGGCCCGTCGCCGGCACCGGTTCCGCCGGGTCCGGCGACCCAGCCCGCGCCCGGCGCGGCCGTCCACAACCCAGCCTGGAACGGTCTCGCGCCTGGCGTGCCGCAGCCGGCATCGTATTTCGCCGCCACCGATCCCGCCTACGGCTATCAGGACTACATGGCAGTCCGTAACAGCGCGGGGTTTTGACGTATGGCGCTGATATCGCGGGACGGCCAGGTCTACTGGCGCCCTGATCCGACCGAAGCCGACGTGAACGACCTGCTGTGGCGGCTGACTACGCCGGATCTCGAGCTCGAGCTGCCCGAGCCCGTGCCGCAACCGGTCGAGACGCCAAGGTTGCGTGAGCCGCTACCCCCGATCACCGATGAGGAGCCGCCTTCGCCGTCGGCAGGTCCCCAGCGGTCCGGCCCCACCCCGCTGCCGCCGGCGACGCCGACGCCTCCCGTGGATGAGCCCGATGCGATACAGGGCCGCGAGGTCGGCGACATCGACATCGGTCGTGGTGACGAAGAGACCTGGCGCGGCCTGGCGCAAATCCTCACGCCCCCGGACACCTCGTACGGCTCGGCGCTGCACTACGGTCTTGACAAGATGACCAACAATTTAGGTTCCACGCTGAGGCATATGGGGATGGAGCGGGGTGGAAAGCTCCTGGCCGACCTGCTGGAAGAAAATCTGCACTACAAACCGGCCCAGCCGATCAAAGATGGCCGCCTCGATTTTCGCGGAGCGGCCAACGCCATTCTCGAGGACTTGCCGTCGACCGCCGCAACCGCGGCCCTCGTCATGGTACCCGGAGCCGGGGTTCCGCTCGCGGTAGGATTCAATGCGGCACAGAACTTCGGCGAGATCATGGACAAGCGTCTCGCATCCGGGCGTCAGGCCGATCTGAACGATTACGCCGTGGGCGTGGTGAGCGCGGGACTGGGCGGCATGGCAGATGTCGGCCTGGGCAAGACCGGACGCTACATCGGCAAGCTGGCCGGACGCGCGCCTGCATTGGCAAAACCCGTGACATCGGGTGCCACCGGTGCGATCAGGCAGGCCGTCGAAGGTGCCGTCGACGGCGCGGTCAAAAGCATTACCGATCAGGCGGGGAAAACATTCCTGACAGAGAAAGGCCTCGGCATCGATCCTGCCGATGTTGCGACCGGCGCGGCCAAGGGGGTGATCAACGGGCGGATCGGCGACAATATCGAAACGCTCGCCCGGCGCGGGCTCGGCTCGCCGTCGCCGAACCCGCCGCGGGTCGCCGAAAAGAGTGCCGCGCCGGCTTCGCCGCAGGTTCCCCCCGACCGCGATGTAATCATCGGCCAGGCTCTGTCGCTCGCGACCAGCCGCCGGGCGCTGGAGAAAATTCAGGACCTGGAGCGCGGCGAGGTGGAGCGGCCGGGCGACCCCTCCGACGACATGGCCCGACGTGCGCTGCTGCTCCGGGCCGGCCATGATGCCCTGTCGGGCACGCATCGTCCGCCGGTCGCCCTGCACGGGTCGGTCTGGAGCGGCGACGAAGCCGACCAGCCGCCACCGTTGACCCGCCGGCAACTCGACGACCTGCTGACCCAAGAACAGCGCCGGCGTTATTTCGGCGGGTAGCCTCGCCCCGTTTTTTCGGACCCCATCATGACCCAAGCCTTCGACCTGCTCGCGGCGCTGCCGCGGGTCGAGACCGTATTGAACGATCCGTCACTGGACGCGGCCCGCCGGCGCACCATCGCGACCGAGTTGCTGCAGTCGCTGCCGACCGGTTTGTCGGTGCGCGCCGCGCCCGCAACCTTCGAGTATATCCGTGACCGCATCCGATATCACCGCGACCGCCCCGCCGGGGCCCAAGCCGCGCCGACGGAAGACGGCACCACCGCCGGCACCCGAAGCCGCCGCCCTCCCCGCCTTTCCTGAACCGCTGACCGACGATGCCGCCGCCCGCGAGGCGCTGACCGTCGCCATCGCAATCATGCGGGCCCCGGCCGAAGACCGCATCAGGCTGGCAGCGGCCCGTACCGTGATGGAATATACCCGCACCAGACCGACGCAGAAGACGGCCATCTCCTTAAGTGCCGCCGAAGCCCTGCTCGATGCGGTGCTGGCCGACGATGACGCCTGAGCGTGCCCGGGCGCGGCGCCTGCTGTTCGACGATTTCGAGGTCTATGCCCGCCATGCGTTGAAGGTCAGGACCAAGGACGGCTGCATCGTGCCCCTCCGCCTCAATCCGGCGCAACGCCTCCTGCACCAGGCGGCGGAGGCACAGCGCAGGGGCACCGGCCGGGTCCGCGCCATCGTGCTGAAGGCCCGCCAGCAGGGCCTGTCGACCTATATCGGCGCCCGGCTCTACTGGCTGACCAGCCAGCGCCGGGCGCGCAAGACGATGGTCATCGCCCATCTCGCCGACTCGACCAAGGCGCTGTTCGACCTGACCCGACGCTATCACGCCAACATGCCGGATCTGCTTCGGCCGGCAACGCGCCACTCGTCGCGCCGGGAATTGTCGTTTTCCGCCCTCGATTCTTCCTACATGGTGGCGACGGCGGGGTCGGACGGGGCGGGCCGCGGCGAGACGCTGAACTACCTGCATGCCTCCGAGCTGGCCTTCTGGCCGGCCCATCGCGCCCGCGACACCTTCAACGGCCTGATGCAGGCGGTGCCCGACACCGACGATACGGAAATCTACGTCGAAAGCACCGCCAACGGCGTGACCGGCCTGTTCCACCAGCTGTGGCAGGACGCGGTCGAGGGGCGTTCGGGCTTCGTCGCCGTATTCATTCCGTGGTTTGCCAGCCCCGATTATCGCGAGGACCCGGCGGGCGACTTCCAGCCGACCGCGGAAGAAGAGGCGCTTGCCGCCCGCCACGGCCTCGATGCCGGCCAGTTGGCCTGGCGGCGGCGCAAGATCGCGCAGAACGGCCTCGACCTGTTCCGCCAGGAATACCCGGCGGAACCGGACGAAGCCTTCCTCACCACCGGGCGCCCGGTCTTCAACCCGGAAATCCTGCAGGCGCGGCTGGCCGCCGTGCCGGACCTGCTGCACCGGCTGGCGCTGGAAGGCACCGCGTGGCAGGCGCATCGCCGCGGCGAACTCGCCGTCTATCGCGAGCACGATCCCGGCGAGCGCTACTATATCGGCGCCGATGTCGGCATGGGCCTGCGCAACGGCGACTGGTCGGTGGCCCAGGTCCTGGACAGCCGCAGGCGCCAGGTCGCCACCTGGCGCGAACGGGTGCACCCCGATCACTTCGCCGAAGTGCTCTACCACCTCGGGCTCTACTACAACACCGCCCGCATCATCGTGGAGCGCAACAACCACGGCATCCTGACCTGTACCCGGCTGGGCAAGGATCTCGCCTACCCCGATTTCTATACCGAGGAAGCGCTGAACACGCTGGTCGAGCAGGTCTCGCCCCACCTGGGCTTCCTCACCACGACGCGGTCGAAACCCCTGGTCATCGACCAGCTGCGTGCCGCCTTGCGCGACGGCACGATCGAGTTGAACGACAAGACGACGATCCGCGAACTGATGACCTACGTGGTCAACCGCGCCGGGGCGATGACGGCCGAGACCGGCTGCCACGACGACGCGGTCATGGCGCTGGCGCTGGCCAACCACATCCACGAAGGCGCCTTCGACCCCATACCATCCATCGAGGACTACTACACCGAGGCGATATGACAAAAAAGCACGACGACGAGATCATCGCCTTGCTCGACGCCCATATCCGCGACAGCGTCGGCCATCTCGACCGGACGCTGGCGTCCGAGCGCGAGAAGGTGCAGGCCTATTACGACGGCGAGAAGCCGCTGCCCCAGCATCGCGGCGATGCCACCTACGTCTCGCAGGACGTCTACAACGCTGTCGAGGGCGTCAAGGCCAACCTGCTGGAAACCTTCGGCGGCGCCTGCGACCTGGTCGAATTCGAACCCCAGGGCCCGGAGGATGTCGCAACCGCCCGCCAGGCCACCGACTTCACCGATTTCGTGGTGTTCCGCCAGAACGCCGGCTATCGCATCTTCCACGACGTCATCCACGACAGCCTGACCGCCCGCCTCGGCGTGGTGCAGGTCTATTGGGACCCGGGTAGCGAGGAACGGACCGAGGCTTTCGAGGGGGCCACGGCAGATCAGCTCGCCGCCGCCTTGTCGGATGGCGGCGACATCGTCGACTTCACCATCGATCGCGACGACGGCGGGATGCTCGACGGTACGGTGACGCGCCGGATCGTCCACGCCCAATGCCGCATCGAGAACGTGCCACCGGAAGAATTCCTGCTGCGCGCCGGCGAACGCGACGCCAACGAGCGCGGCGTGTTCAAGGGCCGCCGCACGCGCAAGACCCGGGCCCAGCTCAAGGCCGAGGGGTTCGGCGCGCGGGTGGTCGACGCCCTGTCGGCCGACGGCAGCGACTGGGATGTCGCCACCGAGACCATGGAGCGGCACAAGGCGACGGGCAGCTGGCCGTTCGGCGATGCCGACCAGGGCGATCCCGACATGGCCCGGCTGTGGATCTACGACTGCTACCTGACCGCCAATCTCGACGGCACGCGGCCCAAGCTGTGGAACGTCGTGGTATCGGGGCGCAGCGTCCTGCGCTGCGAGCAGGTGGAGGACGACCCGTTCGTCGCCTGCAACCTGCTGCGCCGGCCGCATGCCGCGTTCGGGTCGAACTACGCCGACAAGGTCGTGGCGGTGCAGAACGCCAAGACCGTGCTGACCCGCTCGATCCTCAACCATGCGGCGGTCACCAACAACCCGCGCTACGTCGTGGTCAAGGGCGGCCTGGTCAATCCGCGCGAACTGGTCGACAACCGCTTCGGCGGCATTGTCAACGTCACCCGGCCCGATGCGATCGCACCGATGGTGCAGGCACCGCTGAACCCCTATGTCTTCGAGACCGTTCAGCTGATGGATGCCGACAAGGAGGACGTCACCGGCGTCTCGCGCCTGGCCCAGGGCCTGAACAAGGATGCGATATCGAAGCAGAATTCCGCCGCCCTGGTCGGCCAGCTGACCACGCTGTCGATGCAGCGGGCCAAGGTGATGGCGCGCAACTTCATCGAGGACTTCCTCAAGACCCTCTACCTCAAGGTCTACGCCATCGTCATCGCCAACGAGGATCGCGGCCGGATGTTCGATGTCGCCGGCGGCTGGACCGCGGTCTCGCCCGGCGAATGGGGCGGCCGCACCAAGGTGCGCGCCAGCGCTCGCATCGGCTACGGCGAGCAGGAGAAGGATGCGCAGAAATTCCTGGCGCTGCACGGCCTGCTCTCGACTGATCCGGTGCTGGCGGCGCAATACGGGCCGCGGCAGCGCTACGCCGTGGTGACTGAATACATGAAGCGGTTCGGGATCAAGGATCCATCCCCCTATCTGGTGGCCGAGCCTGCGCCCCCGACCCCCGCCGCCCCACCCGATCCGGCCCAGGCCATCCAGCTCGATACGATGCGGGCGGCGCTGGCCCAGATGCAGATCCAGAACCAGCTGATGCTGCGCCAGCAGGAACAGGTCGAGCAGATGGCCGCGCTCGGCCATGAGCTGAGCCTGCTGCGCGCGGGTCTCGAAGCCCGCAAGCAGGACCACCGGGAACGCATGGACCAGGCCGAGCTGAGCCTGGACGTGGCCGAGCATCAGGCCCAGGCACAGGAAATGCCGCTATGACCGACCATACCGAAGGCCACGTCGACATCACGGTCATCGAGCGGGCCTTGCGGGCCCGCGCGCTGCTCGGCCAGCCCGCCGTCATCGAAGCCTTCGAGGCCGTCATGGCCGACCTGCGCGACCAGATCGTGGCGCAGGTGCCCGACGCGCGGGACCGGCGGGAGAGCCTTTTCCACCAGCATCTCGGCCTGCAACTCGTCCTGGGCCAGCTCAAGGCCTGGGAAGCCCAGACCGAGGAACAACGCGCCGAGGCGCAGGAGTGATATCGACATGACCACCAATCCCACCGACGGGACCGTGGAGACCAGCGAAGGCCTGACGCAGGATCAGGCCGCCGACGCCATCTTCGCCCGCCTGACCGCCGAGCCCGAGGCTCCAGCGGAGCAGGCATACGACGATGACGATATCGGGGATACCGACGACGCGGCCTCCGCGGATGCCGAGGCCTACGACGATGCGGCCGATGCCACGGCGCGGCCTGGCGCGGCCGATGATGCCGAGGTCGAGGTCGTGGTCGACGGCGAGGCCCGCAAGGTCACCATCCGCGACCTCAAGCGCCTGGCCGGCCAGGAAGCCGCGCTGACGCGCAAGTCGCAGGAAGTCGCCGCCCGCCGCAAGGCGGCCGACGAACGCGAGGAGGCCAGCGCCTATGCCCTCGACGCCCTGATCCAGCGGGCCCAGGAACGCATCCAGCCCTACGCCGAGATCGACTGGCTGGTCGCGGCACAGAAACTGTCGCCCGACGAATTGCAGGCCCTGCGGGCGGAAGCCCGCCGGCATTACGAGGACTACACCTTCCTGACGCAGGAAGCGGTCCGCCTGCACGACCGCGCCCGGACCGGCCGCAGCGAGGCGTTGCGGGAGGCCGCGGTCGCCGCCCTGCCCGAGATCCGCGACCGGATCGCCGAGGCCGGCGGCACCTGGTCGAATGAAACCTATGACGGCATCCGCAGCTATGCGGTGCGGCAGGGTTTCCCGCAGGCCGAGGTCGACGGCTGGGTCAACCCCGCGATCATCCAGATGGTCTACAAGGCCAGCCGCTATGACGCGATCAAGGCACAGGGGCCGGTCAGGACCAAGGCCGTCGCGCGCAGCGCCAGCCCGGTCAAGACGACGGGTGCGCCGGCGAAAGTCGGGCCGGCATCGGCCGCGGCCGAGAAGGCGATGACCCGGCTGAAGCAGAGCGGCAGCGTCGAGGATGCGGCCGCCGCGATCTTCGCGCGCATGACGAGACCGCGCTGAAGTCTCTCAAACACATTCACCATTCAAGGAAGCTACATGTCCCAGATCACCACCTATGACCAGGTCGGCCTGGCCGAGGACGTCGACGACGTCATCACCAACCTGTCGCCGACCTCGACGCCGTTCATCTCGTCGATCGGCGAGGAGACCACCAAGGCGCGCGTCTACGAGTGGCAGGAAGATGCGCTGGCCGACCCGGCCGACAACGCCCGGGTCGAAGGCTTCGATGCCGTGTCGGGCAGCGTGATCCCGACGGTGATGCGCACCAACACCGTCCAGATCTTCGAGAAGACCGTCAAGGTCTCGGAGACCGCCGACGCGGTGCAGACCCACGGCCGGGCCAAGGAAAGCTCCTACCAGGCCGCCAAGAAGGGCAAGGAGATCAAGCGCGACCTCGAACGCGCCTGCGTCGGCGTGGTCCAGGCGGCGGTGACCGGCGACAGCGCGACCGCGCGCCGCTTCGCGTCGGCCCTGTCGCAGATTTCGGGCACCGTGACCCGCACGGTCGACGGCGATGCCGGCAGCGCCGGCAACCAGGCCCGCGCGCTGCAGGAAGCCGACATTCTGGCCCTGCACCAGACCCTGTACGAGAAGGGGTCGGAGGATGTCACGACGCTGATGATCAAGCCGGCCGACAGCCTGATCGTCTCGGGCTTCGCCGCGGCGTCCGGCCGCACCCGCGACATCGCCGCCCAGCGCAAGGTGGTCAATGCCGTCGACCTCTACATCTCGCCGTTCGGCGAGCTCAAGGTCGTGATCAACCGCCAACTCAAGTCGAGCGATGCGCTGATCCTCGATCCCGGCATGTGGAAGCTGATGAAGCTGCGCGGCTGGAAGATGACCCCGCTGGCCAAGACCGGCGACAACAACCAGTGGATGCTGGTCGGCGAATACGGCCTGAAGCACCGCAACCAGGAAGCCACCGGCCGGATCACCAACCTGTCGTGACGCACCCGCCGGAGGGGCTGATGCCCCTCCGGCATTTTCTTTTCCCGTCGGAGGCTTCGATGCAGTTTCTGGACGTCACCACCAGCCTCGATCTCGTCGACGGCAAGCTTCTCGTCGGCCATCACCAGCATATCGACCCGGCCTTCCTCGACGACCTGGCCGAGGCGCGGCTGGCCTCGGCCGCGGTGCGCGAAGGCGAGTTCATGAAGGTCGCCTCGATCCCGGCCGCGATCGTCGATGCGTGGGCGGCGCAGGGCTTCAACATCCTCGACCAGCGGGTCGGCGCCGCCGACATCCTCCGCCGTCTCAGGGCCGAGGACATGGGCCGCCTGATCGCCACCGCCAAGCAGGTCTGACATGAACTACGGCGACCTCAAGGCCTCGATCGGGGCCACCCTGAACCGTTCGGACAATACCCCGGCCCTCACCACCTCGTTCATCGACAAGGGCATCCGCCTGATCCAGCGGCGGGCGCGCCTGCCGTTCATGGAGCAGGCGGTCGTCGTCGATGTCGGCGACGATTTTGCCGGCATCGACATCCCGCCCGATTTCCTCGGCATGATCGTGCTGCATCATGCCGATCACCCCAGGCCGCTGGAAGCAGTCGGCCGGCCCGCCTTCGATCGCGTATCGACGGCCGCGCTGCCGCTGGTCTACACCCGCGACCGCGGCACCTTCCTGGTGGCGGGCCGGCCCCGCCCGGGCTCGACCTTCCACTACAGCTACCATGCCGATGCGACCGCGCTCGTCGCGGACGAGGACACCAACGGCCTGCTGGCGGCGATGCCGGATCTGGTCGAATGGGCGGCGCTGATCTTTGCCGCCGAGCATTTCGAGGATCCGCGCGGCGATCGCTGGAATGCGCGCTACGGGGCGACGATGGGCGATATCGAGGCGCAGAACGCCCGGCTCACGCTCGACGATGGCGCGATTGCGCCGCTGGCCTGCTGGGCGGCCTGCTAGATGCACGGCGAAGAACTGACCGAGCTGCGCGTGGCGCTGGCGCGGCTCGAAGGCAAGCTCGACATGTACGGCCTGCAATCGACTGCGCTGACCGCCGATCTCAAGGATCATGAAAAGCGCCTGCGCGGGCTCGAGGAGGCGCGCACCCGCCTCCTGACCTACGCCACCCTGCTCGGCGCCGGCACCAGCCTGGTGGCCGGCCTCGTGGGCAAAATCCTCCTGCATATCTGACCACGGGCAGCAGCCCGGTTCCCCATTGGAGCGTTGCATGACCACATCCGGTTTTTTCACCGGCACCAACCCGGCGCCCGAGACCGTGGAGACGGTCGCCGAGCTGCTGGCCGAGGCCCGCGAGGCGGCCTCGACCGTCGTCGATGCCACCGGCGCGGCCCAGGCCGCCCGCGCCGGTGCCGA
>JAJDFE020000634.1:0-21454 GCA_021527465.2 Geoglossum glabrum | reverse complement strand
CCCCTTCCGACGCGTTTCCGCCATCTCCGGGGCGCAGCGACGCGTCCAGGGATCCCTCAGCATGCTTTTCCTCCCGCTGACCCCCCGCATCACCATCACCAGCGGCGTCCTTTGTCTGCGACGCCGACTTCACAACCAGATACCGCATTTCCTCCAGACGCATCTCGCGTCGTTTTGCAACGGGCTTCCAGCCCACCGTTGAACGCTTGTACATCTCCGCGCTTGTGTCGCGGATTAGCGCGAAGCAAGCCTTGAAGTCTTCCGGTGGGAGGGTGCTTGCGGTGTGTAGCGAGATGGGATATGAGGCGCCATTGGCGGCGAGGAAAGGAGTGAGAGAGGGGAGGTAGGTGTGGCAGAATTGGGGAAGGGGGAGATTGTTTGCGGTGGTTATTGGCGACATTTGCTTCGTTGGGGGGGTTTTTTCGACGATGCGTTTGTGGTGTGTTTGTTTGCCAAGCGCGGCAGTTTCCTGTCGCGTTTGCAAGGCGGTGAGATGGCGGAAAAGAGATTATCCGGTGTGATATATATTCAAAAAATTTCACTCAGACGCTCCTCTTTGCCTCTTCACCCTCTTGTATTCTCACCAGCCTGGTATTAACGAATGGAACATCTCCCAAGACCTCAACTCCTCCGTATGGGGGCTGTCCGCTACCTCTCGAGCACAAAAGCTCCACAACGCCTCCGTCCTGCCCGTCCTGTATTGAGCTTAGAACAGGTCTGCACACTCGTCCTTCCGGCAACCAGAACCGCAAGCTGACCCTAAAAGTTCCTCCAACGCTCACGCGTACTTGACCTATGGCGAGATGTTATTAGAGCTGTAAATAGTACGTCGCTTACCCCGCCTTTGATCCAGAGTTCCAAGAGCTTTTTGATTTGAAAACATGAGGGCTTACTCAAACACCCATGCGAGGGGAACAGGAATACATGACGAAAGGACACGTATCGAGATACGCCGCTGGGTGCGTGAGGAGTTTGAGCAGAATCGCAATGTTACTGATATGGTGCGTTCCCCCCCCCCCCCCACTTTTTTTCCCCCCCGGCTTGCAGGAGGCCGAACTGACGTGGCGGCTCTGCCAAATAGTCCCAAATCCGGTATTTGATATATGTGCGTCTGCGTCTTTACGTGTTCAAGTCTTGCTTAACTATTTTCTATACCCGGTGTGCTAACGAGGAACACAGAGTGGCAATGCCATGTTTAACGATCTGAAGGGGCTTGTAGAAAAAGATAATGAGAGGAATCGAGCCGCTAAAAGCGCGTAAAGTTGAGAGGGGGGTTGGGGTTGTATGGAGAAAAGAGTCGTTCATGTTGCCGCATGGCGACAAGGTGGTAGGGTATGTATGTACAGGCTTTGGATAAGCTTAGGCGGAATCCTTATTAAATAGTATGGGAAATGGTTAGGCGGTCTACATGAGCTGTTTAGATTCCACAGGGAGGGGTTTGTGTGCATGGTCTTGGAAAAATAATTAGTATTAGGACTAGGCTAAAAACTAAGGCCGTTATTGGTATTTATGTCTCATATATGGATGTGTACGTATTGAGTTTGCGCTGGGGTATGTGCGTTTGAAGGTGTTATAGGAAATATACAAAAGACAAAAAAGGTGTCAGCTTGTTTCGAGCTCTGCCCGGCCCCCGGTTTCCTCGTATGCCGCTTCTAGCTCCGTCCTATGTAGAGGGTCGAGCTCTGCCACCGGGGGGTGGAGCGGACGTTGGGATGTCTCTTGGTGCAGTTCGGGATATGGTGGATTCGGATCTGTTGGTTCCGGAGGCTTGTTATTATTACCTCTCTGTCTCCACAGTATATACAATGCAGCGATTCCTAGTAACAGGAGGGCTCCGATAGCCACTCCAACGCCAATTCCAGCCTTGGCGCCAGTGCTGAGACTGCTTTTTTGGGACGAGGAAGGCTGTAGCTCGTATTTTAGGGTGAAGAATTTATCGAGGATGATAGTTTCGAATGCGCTGGCGGTGGCGGTAACACTGGTGGGGATGGTGAGGGCGATGGGGGGGGCGGTGAAACATGGGGTCCGGGCCCCTAGGACGGTGGTGTAGATGGACCAACCTCTGTACATATGGTTTTGTTAGTATATAGCGCGATACGGGGACGTGGGGACATACATGGGGCAGCAAGCTTTTCTTGTGGTGGAATAATTAATAGGGCATTTCGTAAGCACGCCAAAGTTGACGGGGATGTCGTCAGATCGGTTAGAGGAGAACGAAAAGGCGCAGCAGTCGGGCCTGTCGTTGGAACAGCCGATCCAGGGATAAAGGATGGCTGGGTTCGATATTGATGTGAACGTGGGCACTGCGCAGGATCCGGTGAGGGTTACACTTCCGGGTCTGGTGGAGGGGTGGGAGGTGGTGGCAGTCCCTGGTTTCGTCGTGTGAGCTTGGAATTACATGATCGAGATCTGTGGATGAGGTTAATTACTAACCCGAGTCCGTTGTAGTGCTGTCTGGACTTTTACTAGTATCTCCGGCCATGGATGTTATAACTAACGATGGGTCGGATGCCGGTTGTGTGGAACTTGGAGGTGGTGTACCTAAGGGATCTGATGCGGTACTCTTGGGCGGGGATGCAGTGTTCTTCGAAGAGCCCGTTCCGCCGAGGATGGAGAATTGGGGGCTGAAATTATCACTCTCACCTTGTGTGATCTGAAGGGCGTAATCATCTCCCGGGGTGATATCAGACGCTAATTATTATCGAGATTCAGTATTTGCCTCGGAATCAACTAAACACGTTGGAGAGACTGCTTGCGTGGCGACATACGTACGACCCATTTGAACGACTCCCCCGGGACGCTCGCAATTGTCCCGACAACACCCAAACTGCCTGAGGGCCCCTTCCTAAGAACAATGGTAAAGTCCTCTGCCGGATCCCCCCCAGTCCATTGTATGGTGACTGTCTCACCGGCTGTAAGCGTGGAGAAAAGCGTCGTAAAGCCTATGGATTGTGCGTGACAGCACGTGATGAGTAGCGCACATATTAAGAAAAGGCGCTGTTGCATCATCGTGGTAGTGGTGCGGTGGATCTTTCGTCGGTCGGCTCATGGGAGATGGCGGAGATGAGGCGTGCGGGATGGAGGTTTAACCAATCAGCGAGGAGTAGGTAATGGTCTGCCGACGATCTCAACGGCTTTGCGTCCGAGATTCTTATCTGCGTCCATGGAAAATCCTCCGAATAACTGGATGAATGGGAGGGGCACCCGATTTACATCGCCTTTGGGAGAGTGCCTAGGACTGTTCCGCCATCCAGGGAAGCCTGTTAACTGGCATATTGTGCACATCTAACTGCAGGAACAACGCTACCCTTAAGATATTTTGTCTTCATTGATGATGCATAGGGGATGCTGGATGCTGTTGTCATAGGTATTGGTGTCTGAGGTTATTCCCTGTCCCTTCTGAGTAGCCAATTTCCATTGAAGAGAAGGGTCTCTTAACTGAATTGAATGAGTGCCGTCATTGGCAGGGCAGACGCCATCCTGCTTGTTCCCTCTGGGGAGGGAAAAGGGTAGAGAGGGCTGAGGGAGGAGAGAAGATACTGCTGGTAAAAGCAAAATAAAATACCTGGCTTGCGGATGACATGACTGTAACGTAGAAGGGTAGTGAAAGAAACACGTGTCTAGTAAGCAGTTCCGAGAGGGCAACAGATCCGTTTCGTTTTGGTGCAGGGCTTTATCCCAAAGAAAGAATACGGGTTTGCGATTTCCTGCACCTCGGGATTGGGGAGTATAGGCTACAATGAACCGCACTTCTTCTCTGTTACTCTGGATCACGGGGTGGCAAGGATACACGTGCACTGGATAAGCGCAGACACCGAGAATGGGCGACTTAGTTTCCACATGGAGAGGATGTCGCTGTATGATTTGAGAACCCTGGGTGGCCTTCGAGCGGTTCAACGAGCTGCGAAGAACATCCTTTATTGGGCCAAAACAAACGGCTAATACGGATCCGCGAACTGCTAGATGCTCATGGGGACAAACTCCAGAGGGAGGAGGTATTAAAAGCGCAATGCTCCAAATCAATTGCCTGAATGCTGGGCCTAGGCGCCATCAGGCTAGCTCGTGGATGCGTAGAGTGTGGTTTGGGGCGCCGGCACCTCGCGTCTGGCCTTATGGGGTAAATCTGGGCGGCGAAAAAAATGGCAGTGCCGTCGCGATGAGGTGGGTAGGTTACCTGTGTGGAGCGGGGTCATGACTATGGGGGGTTTGGTGTAAATACTTTGGTGGCTTGGAACCGGGGAAGGAGAAATAGGGGAGGGGGGGTAGCTGGGGAATATACATCTATATCGGAAATAGCGTAATTAACAAAAATGGAAAAAGGGGAAAACTCGGGGGCGGTGCGCGGAGAATTTGGACCTGTATGTAGTATATGTGGGTATATATATTGGCCGTGGGGGAAACGTCCGTAAATACATAGATATGACGTTTTATTGCCTATCTTTTTCTAGGTATTGGATGAGGAGGCAAATCGGTTTAAGAAAGGTCGGGTTTTTAGATGTCTTAAAAACCAAACAGCCCCCGGATAGAATCCCCTAATGTCTGCTTTCCCTGTTCTTTTCTTTCCTGCCTCGCTCGCTCTTGCTCTTTGTATACGTCTGTAAGGCGCCCTGCCAGTAGTTCCCCTGCGGCAATCTCTCCCGCGATCGCCTTTTCCTCTAGTTCTCGCTCCTTGTCTGTGAGGCCTTCGAGGCGTTTGCCGAGCTGTGCACGGATGTCTGGAGAGAGTTGGTCTATGGTTAGGGCGGGTTGGGGGGGTGGGGGGGAAGGGTTTTTTGTTTGTTTGTTAGGTGGAGAGATGGTAATGAGCGGTTCGAATGTTGGGATGGGGAGTCCCTCAGCTTTGGCTCGCTCGATTGCGGCTTCTTGGTCAAGCATCTGGTGGTATAGCTTATCAGCGTGCATCTGGATTTGCTCGTCTACCTCGGGAGCTCGTTCGAAGTTTGAGAGGTAGCCGAGTGCTTTTAAGAATTTCTGTGGGCTTCGATTAGCTCAATTCTGTTTGTGTAGACAATCTAACGTAAAGAGGGGGCGGTCGTAGCACCCACCGCTTGCATTGTGTAACACCTATCTAATTTATGATTTTCTTTTCGACACATTGTCATCCGCGAAACCCAGCTGCCACTGCGGAAACAATCATTCACCTCCCACTGCTCAAATGCGCAATTCTCTAACGCTGCTCGGCCGATCTCCGCCTTTCGGTACTTGTGGCTCTCGAGTACATCCAGAAGTTTGTCTTGCTCCGTTTTCTGGCTGTTTTCAATTTCAGAGAGCGGCTTGTACGTCTTCCAGATATGTGCGTAGCGGCCATCTGCGTAGAGGGATTGCGGGGGCACAGGTGGGGCAGAGGCGTCCGAAGGATCCGCAGTCCCTACTTGTCTGGGGTGCTGGGGCGATGACGATAGATCGGTACACGGCTCCGAGTTCTCTGGTGGAGGGGGTCCGGAGGGGGCGTAGTTGGTGGCCGACTCTTTTTGCAAGAAGTCCCGCAAGCTGGGGTCGAGTTTTCCAACGGCATCTCTCGAACTACCTGTGCCTTGCTCGTCTGAAGAGCCCCAAAACCACCCCATTATAATTAATGTCGAGAGCCGCAATATCGATTGAATGCATTGCCCAAGAAAGAGGAGTCGCGTGCGATGGAAGGGTTGCTGAGGCTTACCCGGCAAACCACACTACAACACGTCGCTTGGATTGTCACATCGCGTCTTTTCGACGCGACTAAGGGACTTCAGCGCAAGCAAGATAAGACAATGGTTCCAAGAGGTGCGTTTCATTCAAGAGCCCTTCAGCGAGGTATTGAGCTAATCCGCCACATGATGAAGATCGGGAAGAGCGCATGTTAATGCGCCAGCGAGGTGCTGGGTGGGCGGTTACACCGTGCATATCACTCTAGGGCTACAAATTGCTAATCTCCTCATAGGACACACAAGCTTGCTGATGTTAGCTTTGGGATCGATGTTACGTTGCCTGAGATACCTACGCCGCGACGTCGGAGTCGTCGCGGAAAGACACCGGCAAGTGTTATGGAGGAGCCCCCCACAACTCGCGAGGAAACCAGCGAAGCACGGCTGCCAAACGTAGCTGTAAAGGGTAAACCGAAAGGTCGGAATCTGAAAGGTGAAAATGACTCTCGGCAGAATTTACTACTTTAGCTGCTTGCTAATGAAATGTTCCTACGAAAGGCCCCGCCTCCGTACGAGACCCCTCAACCCTATATCACCCCCCGGCCACTACTCGTAGCACTCGATCATCTGGGCCCCCTACGTCTGAAGGGCTGCCTTACGGGAGGCCGCGCAAGTCAAGGAGCACTTCAGCAGGACAGACAAGTTCCCCACTTTTGAGGAAAAGGCCGTCTACCACAAGGAAAGCTGATGTTCTGGACCTCACCGACGAGAGTCGAGAGGAATTGGGAACGGAGTCCAGATTAGACGTGGGCAAGTTGCAGACTGCCGACATGGTAGGTATAGGGGAGGCGCGGCCACCCAAATCAAACAAACGAAAAATCGAATCAGTAGAAGCCCCCGACCCGAACCCCTCTATGTCGAAACGAAGACGGAGGCATCCACCAAGCCCTCCCATGGTGAGCCCTACGGCCGGCCGGGGGTATAATTCAGATCAACGAGCCCCGCCAGATGAGGCATTAAAAGAGCTCCCTATTCAGAATAATCGAGGAAGGCTTAAAAAACCGAGCACGGCGAAACCCGTTACAGAGGGACCAGGAAACCGAACGGAAACAGGAGGAAGATCTCGAGGAGCGGCTCCTAGAGTTGGCGGGCTATCTCCTAGACACAGGAGATCAAATATTTCGCCCATGGTCATCAGCGATGAGGGGGAGCAGGGGGATGAGGAAGCAGAAGGGAGCGAGGGAACAGAGGACCCACTCGAGCAAATCCAGCAGCGGGGGGCAACCAAATCAAACGTGCAAACCCGGAGGCAAATAGTGAGCGAAGACCGGCGAAGGTCTTCCGCTGCACCCGGTACCCGAACGGCCCCGAGGGGGCATGTACGCCAACGAAGGTCCGATCCCCCCGCCCGAGTCCACCCTAAAGGCCCAGCCCGCCGAGCCCCAGACCGTGAGACTGTCCCTATCCTCGTCCATCGTCTTTCCACGCGCCATAGCGGTGACTATGCAGGAGAAGATGCAATTTTCGACCCCATCCCCCCTCACTCTAAGCGCCCAGGCGTCAATGCGGTAGACGTCTTGAGCCAGATCTGCAGAGAACTTATTTCAGGATCTGTCGAGAAACTACAACAGGGGGCTGAGCAGGAAGATGACAACGCTAGACTACGCGAATGGAAGAGGAAACGGAAGGCCATTGAGACATTCGGGGAAGAGCTGGAGGAACGGCTGTTCGAAATGGTATGATCCCAACTGCAACTTACTGCACCATGCTCAGCACTGCACCGCAACCCTATGCTAACTTGAGCATGAACGCAGACTGAGGCGCTAGATTACAACCACGTATTAACCCTGAAGCTCCGTAAGGCCAACAAGGAGAAATACGGTTTACGAGAAAAGCTCTTGCAGGTCAAACGGGAAAGGGAGGTAATGGCGCTAAGAATGGATGAGGCTCGACGCAAGCACGAGGAGGGTGGGAAAGTAGCTGAGGTAGGATGATTTCAACCCCCTTTTGTCTCCGATCGCCCCCGATGTTCTAGTGGGAGAATCATCTCAGCTAACTCATTCACTACGAAAGAATCGGAACGCTCTCAACACCTCGTTCTACGACATCGAAGTGGCTATTGAGCGCGGCCGTGCGTACCAGCAAAAGCACGGTATCCAGGACAACGACGCAAGTGGGCTCTCAGGCCTGGAAGCACGGCTTGTGAATGTCGCTGCTGATGTAAGCTCTACGAGTGATACGGGCTCGTTACTAGGGAGAGTCAAGGACTTTAACACGTTTCTGGAACGAGTAGCGGCTGTATTGGAGGGTAGGCTGTGATAACGGGGTGGGCTTGGCCCTCCTTACCTCTTGGGAGTTGGTTTCTCTAGTTTCTATACGCTACTCGCGAAAACTCCAAGTTGGCAAGGAGACATTATTTTTTAGGTGTATGCCTAGTTACTCTACACGACTACAAATAACGAACTTCCCCCCTCGACCACCACCTATTCCCCCCAAAAAATAAAGCCCCAAAAATTCCCCCAACAAGCAGAGTTTCCACGGTGGTAAAAACCTGAAGAAAAAAAAGTTTATTATCGTTATCATCCGTAGATACACACCCCCGTAGCTTCATGATTTATTTTATTGCGGTCTTACTATTTTACTATTTTACTACTTTCAGTAAAAACAAGTAGTAATAATAACAGCTAATATATTTGACAAAACTTATTTTTGAGGGAAGAGCGGATTAAATTAAGTTAGTTCCGTATTCAGAAGTTTAAAGGGGTTCAAGATTGGAATATGGATTGAAGGTCGGGCGAGATATTTTATCGTATCAAGAAGTAGTGAAATAGGGAAAGGGAGGGATAGGGAAAAAGGCAATTTTTTTGTTTGTTTTGGGGCTTTGGGTGGTTTAGAAGTATCATGGGGGGCGTTCGGTGTCGGTGGGTAGTGGGCTCTGCTTCTCTCGTTTTTTGTCTATATTGTAAGGAAAAGACGGGCGGCAGCGATGTACCCCCGCCAAGAATTCTAGTTAACCGCCCAGGCTCAGGAACCGCCTCTACAGTATGGCTTTAGTCACATCAATGCCACCAGCCGCCATTGGTAGCATTGAGCAACAGATATTGAGGTACTTGGAATACCGCTAGGCAAAGAGAAAGATAAGTTCTTAGAACCTCGATTTCAACAGAGGGAAGTTGCTAATTACCTCCGCAACGCCCGCTTCCTCACCACCGCTCACTGTACAATATACAACGTAGAAAAGCGGATGTTTAGAAGCAAGTGCCTGGGATTTGGCTTCGTGTTACTTTAGTGGGCTGAGAAGAGGTTGAGCACAGGCTTAGCTGCTCTCCGCTGTCTAACTAGGTCGGAAACCCGCCTGCCTGCTGTGGCACCGTTCGGGTTTCTAGTGCTTAGTTATTCTGCTGAGTGAGGCGGGGCGCTCGGGGTACCGTTCGGGTTTCTAGTGCTTAGTTATTCTGCTGAGTGAGGCGGGGCGCTCGGGGTACCGTTCGGGTTTCTAAAGCTTAGTTACGCTGCTGAGTGAGACGGAGCGCTTAGGGGCGGAGTGCTATCCGTTGTCGTACGGAGTACTCTCTGTGGAATGGTTACGCTGCAGATCGGTCAATATTTGTTCGAGCAGCTACGCGTCTGTGACCACTTCCGTGCAATGTGGTGAGATACTCAACCATGACGCCGGGAGCTGACCTGTGTCGGCGGGGCTGAACAATCTCGATGTGCGATTGGAGAGGAGGGTGTATCTTGATAACACAATCGAGGGTTGAGGTGGTAATTGAGGCGGAGATTGCCCGCACCCTCGCGGATGTGTTCCAGGACTTTCTGGACCTACTCTGCTTCGGACATGCACTTCCCAGCTGGAGGAGCTGTTCATGCGGAGAGCACAGCAGGCATCCGGCGGGGCACAAGAACTCACTTTGGTGAGCTCTTACAAGTACTAGAAATTGAGTCACCCCCTTCCCCATCACAGTTACTAACCAGGCACTCTTAAAAACTTCACCTTGGGATAATTACCATGACTACTGCTTTGGTTACACGTACGGAGGACCTTACGATTCTGTCGGAGGTCATCTCCAAAAACGTCCACACCTATCTGGCCCGGATTCAGGAGCGAGGGTACCCGCTCCCAAGTCTTCAGAACGCGATTCTGGAGCCCGTCAAGGACCTGGCAGCACAGGATGCGAAACTGGAGATATTGCGCGCATGCGAGAAGCTTATGGCCCTCGTGCAGGGTCCTGTCGAATGGCTGATGTTTCAGCTTATGGCCTTCAGCGACCCTGCTTGTGTCGGGCTAGCGATGGAGATGGGTATCCATGAACATATTGCCCCAGGACCAGAGCCGACAACCCTAGACGAGCTAGTGGAGAGGACTGGCGCTTCAAGAGATCTAATCGGTGGGTTGGTGAGTAACTATCAGATATAAGCTCATTGGCTGACAGTGCTTGGGAAAGTGAAGAACGAGTTATGCGTGTATGTACTCAACGGCTCGTCTTTGAGGAAGTTGGGCCTGGTCAATATATCCACAACGGAACGTCCATGAGCTTGTTGATTCCGACGCTGGGTTCTCTCATTCACCATTGGTCGGTAATTGTCCTTCGTGCCACCCCTTTCCAATACATCGCTGGCTTGGTTTTCTGATGATCCTGCGGCTTTTAGCTGTGAAGATGGGCTCTTATCTGCTGCAAACTTGATCGGAACCCTGAGGAAAAACAACTTCCAAATCAGCGATGATCCAGCCAAATCAGCATTCAGCGCAGCATTCCAAAGTGAGCCAATTCCCCCTTGGTTGTCAGCCATCAGTTTTCGACTGGCTAACAATGCCCCATCGCCAATGTAGCCGATATGGGGATGTTCGATTACTACTACAAGGCCGACACGGCACGCGGCAGCCGCTTTGCAATGGGCATGGCGGGTACAGAAGCCGTCAAAAGCTTGACTGAGGATGTGTACCCCTTCCACGAGCTTCCAGCCGGCGCGAAGATCGTTGATGTTGGTGGGGGCCGCGGCCAGGTGAGCGTGCGCATCGCGGAGAAAGTGCCACACTTGTCGTTTGTAGTCCAGGACCACGCGACTGTGATTGAGGCCGGTCAGGCGGAAGGGCTTTCTGAAGTCGCGGGAACAGCGATTGAGTGGCAAGCGCACGATTTCTTCCAAGCGCAACCTGTCAGAGGGGCAGACATTTACCTCTTCCGCTTCATCCTTCATGACCACCCAGACACGTGAGCCTATTTGTTCTTTTTTCACCTCCACCAAAACCCCCTTTCAAGCCCCTTCTCCCCCGCCAGAAAATGAACGTAGAAATGCCCTGACCACGAGACTGTATGCAATTAGCGCCTGCATCAAGATCCTCCGCCACATTGTCGATGCCATGGACCCCGGGGTATCCCGCATCCTCATCGACGACGCCATCGTCCCCGACCTCCTTGGCGCCCAGAGCATGCGATTCTTCAACCTGCTGGACATGTACATGCTGATGATCCTTAACGCGAAAGAGAGAACCGAGAAGCAGTGGACCGAGCTGCTCTCCGCTGTCGATGAGAGACTAGTCCTGGAGAGAATCTGGAGGGAGCCCAATGCGAGCCCACAAGGCGGCACTGTTCTAGAAGCGAGACTGAGAGAAGTCTGAGTTTTTATAGTTTTATAGTTCGTTGGGGCTGGGTTATGTGTGGGGAGAGATGGGGAAAAAGGAGGGGGGGAAAATGGGGAATGAACGCTTGAACTACTATATTCAACACTAGATAAAGAATAGAATATATCTATACCTTTTTGCACACCCGCAGATATTGACTCTTGTCTCGCGTGGAAACACCCCAATCCACCGAACTGCTGCCCATCACTTACCCACCCAGCCAACCCCTTATTACAATTACAGCAGCTCGAGCTAGCCCTTTCGATTCAACCTGAATCTCGTCGGTTGTGTGTGTGTATGTGTGTGTGTGCGGTTGTGTATGGTACGTAGGTGTGGGGGGGGGGTTGGTTCGCGAGTTGGGTAATTATAATTATAATTATTGGGGGGACTGACACTGGGGCGGGTCGTTCTTGGATGATGCATGCATGATTCGTGACTCATTCCTTCCGGGAATACCTGCTTTTCTCTGAAGTACTAATACTAATGCTACTCTGCTGGCTAAGTTCATCGCAAGATCTCATTTCTCGGTGGGGGGTTTTTTTTTTGCTTCCTTGCAAGCGGTGGGCGAGTAACTGGACACAATTTGAATGACGGAATATTGTGTTCTTGGATTTCCCTTTCACTGCATTCTATGTGTTGGAGTTGTGAGTGTCAGGCGCTAGGCTTGATAGGAGGTGGTCATAGCGGTGAACACGATTTGTTAAATAGAGAGGAGTTTGTTCTATTCTATCTACATCAACCTCCCATAAGTCTCCGGACACTTTTCTTCTTTAGCGAGCGCAAGGTGTCCGGAGACTTCTGGGGGGTAGATGCGATAATGAGATGTGGTAAGAGTCTTGATAAACATGGTCATGCATTCTATTGCTTGTTATTGCAACACTTTCTAAGCCCTTATTCGTTGTAACGTGCTGACCTTAGCCGCCGATAGTCATTTCCATAAAGAGTCTCTCACGCTAGGTCACAGACTATCAGCTTTAGACTCTTTCAATACTGGCTTAGAATAGGCTCAATTTTATGGCAACTCACGCTCATGAGCAACGACCCCACGATAGTCATAGCTCCAGCAACCATGATGAGGATATAAGTTGCATCGATAGCACTAATGATGACGTCCAACACCTTCAATCTGGCAGCTGCTGGTAATTGCTGAAGCACAGCGCTACTGGTGCCAGTGATGGCGCCTCGAACGGAATCAACTGGGACGCCAGGGAGAATGGGGAGCAGGCCATCTACTGCCTTGTTCTGGAATATCGATCCGGATATCGCGAGAGCGAGGACAATACCGAGATTCTGGGCTAGCGAGATAAACCCGGCCGAGTCAGCCATCCTGTCATGGGGGACCTTGGCCTGGGCAACTGAGAATGACGCTTGGATGAACAACCCAGCACCAATTCCGATTAATATGATGTAGCCGTAGATTCGCGAGTGGGAGGTCTCTCTGTCAACGGTATCTGATAAGCCGAGTATTAGGTCTTGTTTTGCACGTAGGACCCGTGATCACTTACGCATCAAGCTCCCTCCAATAAGTGTTAGGATACCTCCGACAAGGTACCATGGCATGTAATAGCCAAACTTGGACATGAGTGCTCCGTTGAGCAGCCCACAGAATACCATGAGTACAATGAACGGAAGAAGGCGAACAGCCGCCTCGAGGGGGGAATCTCCCTCAACGAATTGGAAGTGCAGGGGGATATAGAAGGTAGGAATCTGCAAGGGTGGTATTAGCAGCTTGAACTTCCCGATCACTAGGGTCGGAATGTAACTACTCACAAACACGCAGGTGGCAGCCGCGCTCATTAGTGCGAAGAGGAGCCACATAATTGGCATCCTGAGGAAGTCTGCGGGGAAAATTCTCTGGGACTTTGTTGTCAAGATGGCGAACTTTTGTTGTAGTGCGAAGATCAGCAAAAGTGCTCCGCCGACTACCCACAGCGTAATCTCTTGGCCGCTGTTCCACGCATATAAGTTCCCGCCGAAGTTTATGGCCATGATCAGCGCAGTGAAACTGCTAATATTCAGCAACATGCCGAGAAAATCTAATTGCTTCAAGCGGTGGATGTTGTCGAGGCCTTTCTGGGGATCAGCAAGTGGCAGGTAAAATAGATAAACCGGAGCGAAAGCTGCTCCAATGCAGAGATTGATGTAAAAAGCCCATCTCCAGGTGGCGGTCTTGTTTTCGGCAAAGGCACCCCCAACGCTGCGACGATAGCCTGTTAGAGGAATTTCTGTGATGCAGGCGTATAGGGACTCACACTGGGCCGAGAACGGTGCCAGAGCCCCAAGCTAAGCAACCCCGTTAGCATTCTGGATTGCTCCAACGCATGTACTTTGTGTGAAGAGAATCTTACTAAATCCAATGAATGCCATGTAAATGGGCCGCTCGCGCATCGTAGTTGTCAGGGAAAGCAATGAGAGACAGCCGACATACATTCCCGCTCCCTGGACAGAATCAGCTGTGTGTCTCGTGAAATGATAGGGTATTGGCCCAAACCTACCCCTACGCCTGCAATGCTTCGGCCCACAATCATGGCATTCATGGTTGGTGCAGCTCCACAGAGCGCGCTGCCGGCTTCGAATAGCACCATAGAGCCGATGAAGAGCCATTTGACGCTGAAGACACCATAGAGTTTCCCCCTAGTGTGCACAGCAGTTAGCTACGATCATGAGTCAAAGTCGTGGCAAAGAGCGCATCTAACCAAGTGATGATGGTCGAAGAACTACCAAGGACAAAGGCGACTCCAAGCCAGCTGAGCTTTCCAACCTCGCCAAGCTTGTCGACGATTGAAGCTTGGATGTCGGCGACAATGGTATTATCGAGCGAGAAAAGGAAAGTTGGAGATAGGATAGTTATGACGATCAGGACCCACTAATAGCAAGAGTGTTAACTAGCTGTCAGCCTCGAATCCTCCATTTAGGCTTGGGAAGACTTCTTACCAGTGGCTTTGAGATGCTGGCTCTAATATTCTCTTGAGGGACATACTGTAGTTTGTTCGTGTCGATGCCGACCTTTTCGTGTGAGCTGGACCCACCGTTGGCTTCGAGCCCGGCTTCCTCGGCACCCGGCTCTGGTTTGGTTAAGGCTTCAGACATCACTGACTGGAGACTGAATAGCAGGGTTGAAAGAGTTTTGGAGTGAGAAAGAATGACGGGCAAAGGGTTGGTGATTGGGGCAGCTAGCCGCGGAGGCTAGCGTTAAGACAGCCCTTATTCCGGCAGGCGTTTGTGCTACGGATTAACTGGTTAGCGGGTTGGGGCTAGCCCATAACTCAGTCACCCAACCCGCGGGTGTATCTAGTCTGCTCTGTACTCTGTACTCCATACAATGCACATTAATCCTGCAATCAGAACTGCTGTAGCTGGCCCCGTCCCAGCTCTCTTGAGATCCCTGCTCCTAGATAAGCCACAACGGCGACTGCATGAACAGCGATATTGGCTGCAATCGTTGCGTGTTCTGTTCTGCTCACTCCTACCCCCGCCAAACATCCACATAAGACTACCGACTGGAGACGTGCACAATATTCTCAGAACCAGCATTCAGACCTCTCGACACGGATAACTGGTTATGGCAGACTCACTCTCCGAACGCCGCATTCAAGTGGCCATTCTTCTTTTCCCGGGCGTCGATGTATTGGACTTTGCTGGTCCTCTCGAGATCCTTTCGCACGCTGGCTCCAGTCCGAGCCCGGAAAAGTCCAAACAGCTTTTCGAAATCTCGCTCGTCGCACAAGACGAATTGGTGCACGCAGCAAGCAATCTCACCGTCAAGCGAGACATCTCCTTGGACGAAGCGCGCAACAGGCTCTCAGAATTCGAAGTGCTGATTGTCCCCGGGGGTGCTCTGAAGATCGTTATGTCGCTAATTGAGAACGGAAACCCAGAGCTACAGCTGATCCGCGATTTTGCGGGGCTTTCCGCGCCGTCGCCAGGTCGCATCCTCTTCTCAGTGTGCACGGGAGCTCTACTGTTAGGTAGCGCAGGGCTGCTAGAAGGCAAAAGGGTGACTACCCATCACATTGCATTGCATCTTCTGCGTACCGTCTGTAAGGATGCAGCCGGGCGTGCGAATGGGGACCCGACCGAGGTGGTTCACGAGAGGGTAGTGGATGGAGGCTTGCTCCAGTCAGGGGTGAGAATTATCACTGCAGGAGGTATCACGAGCGGACTGGACGCAGCTCTGTATGTGGTCTCGTTGGAGACTTCAAAAGCGACAGCGGAGAGCGTGGCACGGAGGATTGAGTATGACTGGCATCAAGGGGAAGGTGTTACTGCCTGAGCAGTCAGTGTAACTAGGCGCAGAGTAGACTCCGGGAGTCGCATCTGCTGGAATTCAGGCAGCTACTTCACCGCTAGTTAATTGACCGTATGGCGGCACAATCGGTGTATCACGTCGCATAGGTGATCATGTGTGAGTCGGTGTTGAAGGGGTCGGGAGCGGAATCGAAATTTAGGGAATGTCGTGATGCAGTCATATGGAGGCTAGTTAGCTGTGCGCCCACACGTCACCGTAGTAAGCGCGTTGACCTTCAGCCCGTCAGCGGAAAACAAGGGTCTGCAGTCCGCCACCACCTCCAAACAGCCTGGTGGTGACACAGGCCCAATAGCCTGCCCGGCCCAACCGATCGATTATCTCCGCGAGTGGTTCCCGTCTGCATCGCCTGGCATGACCGAGCTAATCGGCAATAGGCAAAGATTTACCGCTGCGGCCAACGTTTGTTTCCATGTACAGTATGCGAATTACTTCAGCTGTGGACTGCCTTTCACAGTGCTGTGACTGGCGGCGATATCGGTCGGGGGCCGATGTGACAAAAGATGATGCCGCACCCTGTTCGCCCTGTCAAAACTCATTACAGATTTTGAACGACGGTCAATTGTCGAGATTCCAGCGAAACTATCGAGGCCAATATGGCTCCTCTTGTGTTCTATGCTGCGCTCGCGGTGCTTCTCCCAATTGTCGCTCTGTACCAATATGTCCGGATTCCTTCAGACATGCCAAAGAACATTCCCTCTGTCCCAATCTATGTGTCTCTTCTCGGACTATGGAGCGACATGGGACAGGACGAGATCTATGATCGGTGGCTTCGGGAGCCACTCGAGCGCTACGGCGCGGTGAAAATTTGGTTTGCAGGTCGGTGGAGTATTCTCACCGCTCGCCCAGAGTTTCTCACCGATATGTTTCGACATGAGGATGTGTACGCCAAAGCCGGGAGCCAGAAGAAAATTCCTTGGAGCGTGATTGCTTCCCTAGTGGGAGACAACATTATCAATTCCCATGGAGATACGTGGAAACTGTACACCTCAGTCATGAAACCCGGGCTGCAAAAGAGGGTCTTCAGTACAAAACCGATCTTGGACAAAGCTAGGACGCTCGTTAATCTCCTCCTCGAGGAACAAGAGAAGGCTACGAGGGGGGAGGGGGTGCTGGTAGATCCTTTAATTCAGAGGTTTGCTATTGCAGTCATGGGAGAGAGCTTCTTGGATATTGACTTTGGGGTAAAAATTGCCATCCTTGACCCTTTCTCAAGTTATCGATTGGATGAAATATATTAACGTTTTACCAAGTGCCTCGAAAAACCCGGAGCACGTATTGAGGTCCTTCAGACCATCATTAAGAAAACCCTTTTCAAACCCATATTTTTCAACTTTCCAGCTCTGGACAAATTCCATTACCTAATTCCCCAGCGGAAGCGCGCCTTCGCGATCATGAAGGAATTCGAAGACCTGCTGTACGATTTGGTACGCAATCGGCCTCGTAAGAATCTGAAAACCGACGAGAATCCCTCAGAGGACGACCTTGTCGTTCACATGATGGAGCGGGCTCTTGAGGAAGGGAGAATTACCGACGAGCAGTTCCGAGCGAACTTGAAAATTGTGTTCCTTACCGCACACGAAAATGTCCAGCAGCTGCTCAGCTCGACTTTCTGGGAACTGGGGAAGAATCAGGTATGAATATCTCTGAGATCGCGGGAGTTCGTCTCAATGAGGGCCTACTGATATGACTCTCCTTTAGGTGATCCAAGACCGTCTTCGCGAAGAAGTATTAGCGACCGGCGTCTCCGAACCGACGCATGAACTGCTTGCAAATATGCCATACCTCACGTCTACTATCTACGAGCTGCTTCGCATCTACCCCCCCGTTTCACAACTAATCAATCGAGTAACCACACGGCCCGCCCAACTTGGTGGTAATATCTACATACCCGAGCGGACCTGGGTGGGTTGGAATGCGTATGGCGTTCAGATGGATCCTCGGGTGTGGGGCCCCGCGGCGGACCAGTTTATCCCAGAACGGTGGGGCACCAGCCCTGACGAAATCCAGACCAAATTCAGGAGAGAAGGCGTGCGAGGGAATTACATCCCCTTCAATGCTCACACGAGGAAGTGTCTTGGCCAAGGATACGCCTTGCTTGAGATGAAGATTGTGCTATTTGAGCTAGTGCGTAGGGTGCGTTGGGACGTTGATCCGGGCTACAAGTTGAAATTGACTTCGGTAAGTCTAAGATGGTCTGGCGATCAAACCACTTGGTTTTACAACTGAATGCTGATCCCTTTTCCACTTAGGGTGGCATCCTGGCTCCTCTCTTGTGTAAAGTCCGCTTTTCTGAGCTGTTGAAGGCTAATGGGGAACATTAGAGTGTCTGTGGGGTGGGAGCGAGGGGATAGATCGGTGTGCGCAAGCTAGATATTTCGGGGAGTTTATTATTAGGAAGTAATTAGATAGAGCGTTGCATGGTTGTCAGCAAATTGAAGTGAATTTGACGTTCTTGAATTGACTTCTTCTGTATTCGCCTTGACTGCAATGTGCCGTCTCTTGGATCGTCTGGTATTCTGTGCGACGATCGATGTTACTTAGTTGGCAGTAGCTCTAATGTAGAAGACGTCGCATTTCGGGTGCCGAAGTACATGGAGTTACATAAAGTTACATGCTGTATGCTCAAGAGCATGTGGTAGAGCTCTCATGGCACTGTTCCAACGATAGCTTGCTGCGGAGGAACAGGGCGAGTGTCGTGCGCAGCGGAGTATTGGGGAGCCAGCTAGCGTGCCGACGGACAGCGGTGGTGACTAAGTGCTGTGCATTCTCTGTCGTAGTGCAGAACCCGATGGTTACGCTGTACATGTATGTGCGGGGTACAAATACTGCTGTTGGACTGCTGCTGGCTTGCGATACCAGTTGCGCGCAACTATGCTCAGCCAACCTGCTGGCTCCCGATTGCGGATGGGAGAGCTGACGTTACAGACATCATGGTCGCCATGCTGAACGCCCCCCTCCCACCACACCGCATGAGCTGGGTCGACGCACGACGCATCAGGGGAATTTACCCGGCGCTAACGCGCAATAAGCTGGCGTGCATGGACCCAGCGGCTTGGTAAGTTTGCCTCAACTACTTGTGCTTCGTGCTAATCAACGCAGGGCTAGATCTAGCGTTTGGGCGGCAAAGCCCCAGGCCCGGAGCGGTCCGAGAATAGTGCGGGCTATCTTACGGTAACTGCTCGATCTGGCTTGGGGTATATCGCTAGAGGGACGCTCTTGACCGTGAGCACTACCCCAAACCCGCTGTTGGCTCGACAGCTCTTTCGGCCTGACCTGTCAATCACTCTGTCCGGTATGTGCCGCGATACCATAATTCCCCGCAGCTATCAGCAACCTCCCCCGCCCTCCATTGCTCCCCCAACTCTGTTTCTGATCGACCGTTTACACCCCCCGCTGGATACTCTACTGGCAAAATGTCTCAAACACGCAGTGAAAGCGTAGGAGAGCCGCTTCCGCTCCACAAGGACAACCTAAACGCTCAATCTGCGGATCTTAGGGATCCATATGGTATGAAGCATGTCGGCCTAGAAGAGCCACTGCTTATGATTAACAAACCTCTTTTAGTGAGCGGGAGCCTCGGTCTTTTTGCGATACACAATGTTATCCGACGGAACTTGAGAGCCTGCGGACTCAACGCGGGGTCCGTCGACGACACAAACCTCGCGGCTTTCCTTACGTATGCCAAGTACACCTTACTTGTACTCAAAGACCAGCTCTGTTCGTGCGACGAGATATGGTTCCCGACTTTCGCAAAATATGACGGCGACTTCGCCGAGCAAATCGAAGCCCACAAGCCCATCGTGGCCAAGATTGCCGAGGTCGTGGGTATGTTGACATCCTCCTCCTGGGAGTCACTGGATTCTTTCCCCGCGACAGAGATCTCGACGGCGTTTGAGCAGATCTCGTCGTTGATCGAACCGCTTTTCGATGAGGAAGAACGTCTATCTAATCGGCTCGGCCACTCAGTGCCACTCAATGAGATCAAAGAGATGGAGAAGAAGCAGGAAGTTCATCGACGGAAGATGGCGAAAGAGCAGGGCCAATTGTGGTCCACCGTGTACGTTCTTAGGGGCCTTAGCGTTAGGGAGCGTGAGATCTTTCCTCCCGGAATTCCGAAGCTCGTGTTAGGGGGAATGTTGACTGCAGGTGCTCTGCAATACAGGAAGTATATAAGCCCCACCCCCCCTCGCCTCGAATCCGTATCTCCCTTAGTCTGTGCTGATTGTTACCTTACAGGGAGCTGCAATTCGCCCCAAAGTTCACATCCACAAGCTCCTAGATAGTTATCTGTTAGGGTGGCCACATGGGTCCAATATGGCATCACTAGAAGATTATTATTACTACTAACTACTGTTTTCTTTACGTAGTTATGTGGGATTTGCCTTGCATGTTATGATTTCTCTAGCTAATTCGACCGACCGAAGAATTTTCGTTGGGGTGACTTGCAATCTCAAAACTGGTTTTGGTAACTAGATAGCTACTATGCGAATTACAACCAACGTTATCTAAAGACGTGTGACGAGAGAAACTATCCGCCTTGTTCCCTCCAGACCCACATCATCGCTGGAGGTGCTGTGCTACAAAAGCCCCTCCCAGGATAGTATTGCACAGGTGATTTCTATGAGGCACTCGGATTGCCCGCTCTCGCCACCCATTCTTGGCAGGGGCAGTACGCTGTAGTTGCTTTGCAGTATTCTGTAGTTGCTTTGAAGTTGCTCTGCAGTTGCTGTGCAGTTGCGTTGTAACTGTACGAGTGGAGCTTGATCTGCAGCACATTGCGCCCACAATACCTTGTACTCTGTACCCACTCTACTTTAGCCCGATCGAACCCTTACTGCGCCTACAATACGCTGTACCCACCGCATTTTAACCCAATCGAGCACGCACCGAGGCAGCTCGGGGAAACCGAACAGGAGCTAGCCAGCTACCTAGCTTGTAGCTTGTGTAGCTTGTGTGATGAGGATGGGTGATGGGGATGGGTGAACAAGAGTTAGTTCGGGAACCTCTACTATGGGATGTGACCTCATCCCGGCCGGGCTGGCGGCTGCAAAAACCCTGCGTCTAGTTTTTCCGAGCACATGGGCATATGTCCCACCTTTCTGGAATGGAGATGGTGAGTATTACATCCGATTCCAACCCCACGGTTCTTACATAGCAGGAACCGCAGTCACCACTGGCCAACCATCACTTCGCACGAACCCACATCCCGCACGATGACCTAACAAGTGTTCTATATCAGACTTGCTGACGTGAATTGCGTACAGGAGTAATACACAAGTCATCGACTTGATAGCCCAGAATATCCCGCTCTGGAAGCTTCTCGGTCCGAGCCAGTGTTTCAGCTTTTGGATTCGTATTCAGCAGATTCTTCCGTGCAACATCACCGGAGCAAGCCGTATTGATTATCTCACCGCAACACGCCCGCCCGCTCCAACCCGATCCGGTAGTTTGGTTGTGATTAGTTACCCACAAGCTTGCTCTCATCGCTAATTCGGGAGACCTAGTCAACACCCTTTCCGGACACTGCGTTGGCTGGTACTCAACAGCTCATGCAGATGGTTAACCAGCTCGAAGGTTTCGGTAATTGCAGGCGTGTCGATCCCAATCTGGCATTGTTGGAAGGGATTTGCATGGAGCTGAGTGGTTTCCAACCGGCTCCAGCTAGATAATCCCTACGGTGTATTGGATGAGCAGGTGCACCGCAACAGCAGCCAGTTTTGGCTATGCCTCCGGGAGGGTAGGATGGGCGGTGTTGTCCGATGGAGGCATATAACTATGGTCTTGAGTCGGTCTTTTGGGGTTTATCCTCTACAGAGATTCTCCCGTCCAAGACGCCAGCACGAAACTTGAGTTTTTCATTAGCTTTTTGTCCAGGTCACTACCAAGTTCACGAGCACAAAG
>JAJDFE020000633.1:0-21545 GCA_021527465.2 Geoglossum glabrum | reverse complement strand
TAAAGTATTCTTAGAAACAATGTAACGAAGTTGGATCAGCAGAAGTACTCTTGATTCTGTAGTGTAGAAGAACTAATCGCTGCTCATTCTATTATGGGCAGCGGACTGCTTAAATACATAGTTCAGCCGGCTCCCCGACAGCTACCTTGTTCTCTGATCCGACTCCCGTTGTCTTGACTCTGTCTGCTATCAGCGACGTCATCTGCTACCGGTGATATCGTCGGATCGGTATCGACTGCTTTCAGATGTCGCTCTTCTGGCATACCGTTTTCATAGCGACGTCTTTGTCAATAGATGTAGAAGGCTGCTTCCGTTGTTTGCTTAGCAGTTGTATTTGGTTGCAGATGTTGCTTGCTTATGGATCATGTCGTCTTCGTGGAGGTCTGATGTCGTTGCGCTGTCTGGCAGTTGGAAGCGTTTTTGGAAGTCTGACGCGACTATGAGCCTCCTTTGTGGGAGCTTCATTGCTAGTGCCTTACACTAATAGTAAGTACTCAGGCTTTAGCTATGATACATGGGAATGCAAGCAAGGTAAATAGTTCAATCATCTATTTATATGATTTGTATTTATACAATAAGATAATATATAGTAGACTAACTAATATTGCTTTATATATAAAATATAAATTGACTAATAAGATTACAAAAGGTATCTTTATTAGACTTTAAAAGAGGTTTGCAATTTATGAACCTTGATAATACGAGCATAATTCACTTGTTGAAACAAGCTCTTATATACTTATTACATTATTTATCAATACATATATTATATAATATATATACCTCATTAAATATTCTATACCTTTATAGAATACAATATATCAGTAATATTAAAGATTACTATATATTATAAATATGGCTTAGCCAAACTTATGAGCTTCCTTGCAAGCCTTATAAGCATATCATATAGCGTGCAATCCTTTATATAAGTACTAACTATAGTTCTTAAACTAAAACTCTTTATATAAACCTTATAAGATACTTATAAGTCCATTTATACTTATCAAACTTATAGTAAGAGCTTACTATAAAGTTTGTCATATATATAAACTTTATGGCATATAAAGAGGAATCTAGAAAATATTCTTTTATGTAGATAAGTTTGAAGGCTCTTTATAAACTTCTTCTCTTCTTTAGCTTTATATTATCAAATATATAATAGTTTTAACATTACTTTTTAAGGACTTAGAATTATGCTTATGATATCATATGATACAAACAAGAGTAGAAAAGTCAAAATAAAAATTTTCTTTTTAATACTGCTCTTATTCTAATATTTTTTATTCTTGTCCTCTATATCAATAACTGTTTAATATCTTTTATATATATTCTTCCCTAATATAAGCTCTAATATTTTCTGATTGTTAATTTTTTCTTATGCTATCAAAATAACTTATTGTAACTTCATATATAATCAATAGATAGAGAAGTTAATAGCCCTTATATAATTTTTAAGCCAATCTTAAAGAGTTTCAATGAGATTTAAATCTGGAAAATAAAAAGATTATTTTATAAAATAAATTCTATAATTTAGAAATTATAAAGTTATGACAATAGCAGTATGTAGTTTTATATTGTCTTGCCAAAATAAAAGACCCAGTATAAGACATTAACAATAAGGTTTTTATAAGAAGGTTTTTAGTTATGTCAGACTGTCCAAACCACTTCTGGCTGCCAGAAGGCCCAATGATATTAAATATAAGGCACTAGCAATGAGGCTCCCACAAAGGAGGCTCATAGCCGCGTCAGACTTCCAAAACCACTTCCAACTGCCAGACGGCGCAACGACGTCAAACCTCCACGAAGACGACATGATCCATAAGCAAGCAACATCTGCAACCGCATACAACTGCCAAGCAAACGACGGAAGCAGCCTTCTACATCCATTGACAAAGACGTCGCTACGAAAACGGTATGCCAGAAGAACGACGTCTAAAAACAGTCGATACCAATCCGACGACATCGCCGGTAGCAGATAACATCGCTGGTAGCAAACAGAGTCAAGACAATGAGAGTCGGATCATAGAACGAGGTAGCTGTCGGGGAGCCATCTGAACCATATATTTAAGCAGTCCGCTGCCCATAATAGAATGGGCAGCGATTAGTTCTTCTACACTACAAAATCAAGAGTACTTCTGCTGATCCAACTTCATTACATTGTCTCTAAGAATACTTTACGACGACTTTACGCTGAAGAGCCTCCATTATCTATAAGCCGTCACATTACTAGCTAAGACCTAAGATCCACGTTACGGTCTTATATTAAACCTTTATGACAATAGCAATACCTGCAAACAAGTAGCTACAAATGTCCTCTACAACTATATGGATGACGAAAATAACTCCTAAGTTTCTTATCGATAAGATGTTCCTATGAAAACAACATGATGATTTTACAAAAATGGTAGAAGCATTAGGATAGTAACATCATTAGTATCAAAGATAGTCAAGACAGTAGGGTTAGATCAGAAAATATAATAGCTGATAAAAAACTAGCAGAATTATGTATTTCAGCAATTTGCTATCTATAATAAGATGGGTAGTGATTAATTTTTTTATTACAGAATCAAAAGTACTTCTTTACTTTTGTAATAATTACATTATCTCTATAAATACAATATAACTACTCTACACTAAAGCCTCTCTATTGTTGTTACAAGCTATCACATTACTATTTATTCCTAAGATCCACACTATGATCATATATAGTTTTTAAGATCTATATTACTAATGTGATTCTAGGTACTTGGAAAGTAATATTAAAACTACTCAATATTCAATGATTCAAAGCTAGAGAAGAAAGGAAGTTTGTAAGGAAGTTTCAAGCTTATTTATATAGAAGAATATTACAAGGTCTATATATATGATGAGTTCCATAATGAGTTTTTACTATAAGTTTAAGGAGTATAAGTAGATTTATAAGGATATTATGGAGTTTATATATGTTACGATCTAAGCGTCATAAGCCACATCCATGAGCTGCATGATCCTACCATACAGCTCATGAATCTTGTCTAAGCTCATAAACCACCACGCAGGCCTCCTAGGCTCTGCCACCCACAGGTCTACTCATGGGTCCCATCGTAAGCCTCTACCGCTCGTGCTATAGCTAGCTGACCTGATCTTATCCAGCGCGGCTCGAGCAACTCGAAGTATCCAAACAGAGGTCTAAGAGGCATTCAGATTATGTATATATAAGCTCGAGGTCTTTCCTGAGCCTTCTCTCTTCTTTAACTTTATATCGTCAAATAGAAGTAGTCCTATCTTGCTTTCCAAGTGTCTGGAATCTACGTTTGTAACAATATAAAGGAGTATAGTTTAGAAATTATGGCCAATACTTATATAAAAAGTTATGAGCTATGTGATAAGTTTATGAAGATTGCAAGTGTCATGAACGTAGATTTCAGGCGCTTGGAAAGCAAGATAGGATTACTTCCATTTGACGATTCAAAACTAAAGAGGAGAGGAGATACAGAAGGAGACCTCGCATTTATATATATAAGAAAAGAAAGCTCTCGAGCCCTTTATGAACTGTCACAATCCATGGTAGCCATGGTTGTGCTCACTGACTATACTATAAATGGTAGTAGTTTGTGATATAGCCTATTTGTAGGTCCGTTGGGCAGTAAGTACAGTTGAGGTCCATGTAGAGTCTTACATTATAGTTAAGGCTCATATAGAGGTTCAAAAGCTTTGCGCAAGGTTTGTAGGTCTGGTAATGAACTCATATGGCTAGGTAAGGCTCGTAGAGGCTAGATCGGAGGCTCAAATTGGAAGCTTATAATAGCAAGAAAGTTTGTAAGTTAGGTTAGACTATATTTATAATAATTTATATAATTCAATCAAATATTAGAACTAAATGTTGAGATTTTAAAAACCTTCTTATACCAATTTTAAAAGTTACTTAATTATAATTTTCATTAATTTTAATATATTTTTCATATTGAAAAAGTAATAATAAATGATATTAGTTTTTTTATTTTTTAATAATATATTATTGGAAAGAAAATTTTTTTTTTCTGAATTTACTTTATAAAAGTAATTACAATTTATAAAAGATTATTTGTATTAAAATATTGAAAATTGTAATTTCATTATTTAAAATAATAAATACTGTTGAATCAACAAGATTAATTGGAATCTGCTTTCAGTAAGTGCTAATTTAGTCAAAGAGTCTATACAAATAGTATGGTTATTTGAATAATTAATTAAATATTCTATAGAAATGTTTTCTATATATATACATTAACTATTGATACTCTCTAGTTCCTATGTATGTTAACTACTTGGCATGTTGACACTCCAACAAATACTTAGGTTATTTAATAAATAAATTCAAGCAAGATTTTATTTAATTTTTTTTAATATTTTCATTGTATTTTTTTTTCCAACTGAATATAAGAAATTATAATTATAAATAATTTAAGAAACTATCTTGGAACAGAAGGATAGAGAAAAATCTCTTATTTTAGCTTAAAAAATAAGAGTTGGAAAAAATATTAATTACAACATAAGGTTATTATAAAAAAATAAATTTAATAATTATGGAATTTTTCAATAATAATCCTGAAAGCAGAATAATGCTGATTCTCATACAGTTGAAAGTACTCAAGTATAGATGGAAGAAAATAATATTGTGGTAATGGGATGACCCCCTTCTTTTTCTGATTTAAACCTAATTGAAAATATCTGGCAATTAATTAAGTAGCATCTACAATATCGAGTTGAGGGATATTCCAGGACACTTGAAGATATGAAAATTGCTATGCAACTGATAGGGCGAGAACATTCGGGGAAGGCCAGATGGAGTGATTCCACTCATCCCAACAGCTTAATCTCCACGAACCCCATCTTCCTAATCTCCTCCTCCACATACCCCGCTGCCTCCCTAAAGACCTCGATCCCGCCCTTACAGGCACCGCTCTCCATATGCATCGCTAGTCCACTCAACGACTTGAAGTATTTAAACGCCTTTTTCTTCTTTTCCCTTTGCGTGGTGGGGCTGCCACTGCTGTTTTGGTTGTTCCTGGTAGTCGGAAATGTGAAGGGACAGTGGAAGATTTTTGGAGCGTGGGCGAGGGATGAGATATGTGCTTGCAGTGCTGGTGCGCTATGGAATGTCCTCGCCCTGGGGGTCGCTGGGCAAATGTGGCAGCGAAGGCTGGGGTGGTATTTAGGGGAGCTGGTGGCGCGTAGGGAGGAGTTGGCGGTGATAGAGACGGGAGTGTGGATTCCGCTGATTAGGGACCACTCGCTGTCGGTATCGGTTCCGCTGGCCTCAGGGGTCAATAGCGGTCCACCGTTGATATCGGACCACTCGCTACCAGCATCAGTTCCGCTAGTACTAGGGGTCAGCAGTGGAACGCCGTTCATATCGGACCACTCGCTGAGGCTATCCTCATATCCAGTAGGAGGAACGGCGTCCTCTAGCGGCATGGCTGCTAGAATTTCACTAGGTAGGCCTGAAGGGTCCGTGGATAGCGGCTCCCATGTAGCAGCTGAGGTCGCCACTTCTAGTGTAATGTACCGATTTTTGTCGTGAGCAGTTATTAGCCTATTCAACTCGGCCCTCGTCATCCCAGAACGACACCTGCCGCTCTCGAGGTGGCTCACTACTGCAGATAGCATAGCGAACTTCCTGGGACACTCGCCGCCGGCGGGGCAAGGAATGTTGCGTGGACGTTTTGGTTTCTTTGATTTCTTTGATTTTTTCTTTGGTCTTTTGGTTTTCGGGCTCGGAGCGCTGTTAGTCGTTGGCACTGGGGCTAGCGGAACGCCCATGCGAGTGCGGTGATGGGCCTTCTTGGAGGTTTTGAAGTGCTTTTCTAAGAGCTCGCTGGTACGGAAAGCCACGTCGCAGTCGCAGCAATGGTTGCTGAGGGCTGGCTGATTGAGGTATTTGCGACCGCAATCGCAGCACTGATATTCGGTGTGATGCTGGACTTCCCGAACATGGCGCACATGCTGGAAGCGCGTCTTGAAGTTGAGGTTGCACTCGTGGCAGAAATTGTGACCGGTCGTCTTCTGGTGGCTCTGGAAGAGCTCTCGACCTTCGAATCTGATTTTGCATATCTGGCATCTCGGATGGTTGACTCGCTTGTGTTGATTATACCTGCGCCGACCGTCGAAGGAAAGTAAACACATCGCGCAAAAATACAGATTTATCGCGGCAGACATGCTGAGGGACAAAGAGCTGGTAAGCGGCTGTGAGGGAAGGAGTCTTGGGTCGGAATAAGATCACCCTAGTTAGTGCGAAGGAGCTGAGATCGATAGCACGAAGCTGTTAGGTGTGGAATTGCAAGTAAGTAGAAAGGAGAGTATGAGGAGAGCGGGAGACATATGAGCCATTACAGAGGACAAAAGACTGCGCAGATGTGGCGCACGTGAATGTACGCGGACGAGTGCCCACGTCGAAATGACGCCGACTCAAGGCCACATCCAGTCCGATTGTAGATTTCTGGCTTCTCTTCGCTGTATCGCCCGTTTAGAAAATTTGGGGATAGTCTACCCCGTGGTAGCTTAGTGTCGGGATAAAGGATTGGCCACGAGGACTGCACGCGGCTCCAGGGATGCATACTTTCATAGGCTTGATAAACGTTGGCTAGCTAGTATTAATCAAATATAATTAAGTCATGCCATATGCTTCCTCCATATACCCAACTTGGCGTAATACCGCAAAAAGATCAAAAAGGGTCGTAGAGTATAGTATAGCTAGGATATCAAAAATGAGGAATATACTGAGCCCATTCGACAGTAGCATAGGAACCGGTTGGTGTATGACGAAGACTGAGGAATGCTTCGATAACCATGTAGAGTCTGGCTACAACGAAAACGGGGAGAGTAATGCCGAATAAGATTAAAAAGAGAGCGCCAATTGGATCATCACTTCCCCAGTCCTGCCATAGTGCCTCCAAGCGCTTAAGTGGCTTGAGGAAGCTAGCGCTCCATGCGTCGGCAAAAGCCATGACAGCGATGGATGCTGGTATAGATCCGGCAATGCAAAGGACGCACGAAATCTTCCAAAGGAGGAGCTCAGCTGGAGAAGGAAACAGAAATTTCCATGCAGCAGCGTGGACTCCTCCATATGCCGCGGAAAGCATTGCAACAACAAGAAGTAATCGGAGCTGGACCAAAGGGAAACTCCACCCCGTGCTCTTCCCCATTTCGCCAAAGCCGATGTGGCCCTCCGGCCACAGAAAGACATTCTGGCTGCGGTCCCAAAAGATGCAATTATCCCATGCTCCTAAAGTATGGGGATCCTCCGGGAGACTCCGGTCTTCTTGAAGGAGGATAATGACGGTACCGTCCTTCTTGACATGGGAAAGGGTTCGATCACCCCACCGAAACGACATACTGCTATCAATGCTTGGATACTTCACATCGAGGGGTTTGCTAGACCAGAGCGCGTACATTGAAAGAGCGCAAACGACATGGACCATGGTGTGTACCTCGAGTAGCGTTACCGGCAAATTAGCAGCCTTCCGGGCAATGCATTGGATGACCACCCAGGTGACCTGGCAACAGACAAGCCCCTTTGCGAGGATATCGGCCTTGCTCTTGTCTCGTATGGTATCCTCAGGGATATCAATAAAATGGCCTTGTCGGGCGAGGAGGAGCAGGCCCCTCGGTGTTAACGTGCGCCTGTTACCCGGAATGTCTAGGGTTATGCCACCCATGACCACGTAGAACGCCTGTACCATATTCAATGTAGGGGGTGTCTAGGGCTCATGTCAGCGCAGTTAGGATTCGGGTTTCAGGAAAACGCGCACCTGAGTCCTTGTCTTCCCGCTCTCAGACTCCAACGTCGCGTCCCCAACTTCAGTTACTTCAATCCCCCCGCCCACCGGTTTTGGCTTCCCGTCTCCCACCTCGTTAATTTCTTCTCTAGGTATCCCCTTATGTGTCTCCCCATTCTCCATTTCTCCGCTCTCAGGCTTATCACCCTTATCACCCTTGTCCTCACCCTTAACCTCATCGCCCTCGCCTTCGCTCTTACCCTTATCACCCTCGTCCTCACTCTTAGCCTCATCAACCCCATCCTTAGCCTTCCCATCGCTGTTATTCCTGGCTAGCTCAGCTATCCCCTCTCTAGCAGCTTCGGGAAACTCATCCACTAGAGTGGCTGCTGAGTGACGTTGCTCCCAGGCGGAGAAAAGCACGAGTTCTGGCATAAAAAGAGCCAAAGCGACCCATTTGAATTTCCGAAGCCAAAAATACCTTCGCTTTTCCGCCGGAGGTACGTTCAGGTGAATTGCCGACCAGATGCAGAGGGTGAGCGTGAACGTGCAGCTATAGAGAAGGTCCCATGTCCCCCGACCGTGAGGAGTTGCGACCCAAGCTGGAGCTATCTCCGTTCGCAGGGATGTAGTGTTGCGAATAGGAGAGCTCCAGACCGAGTGGGAGCTCAACAGAACTTGGCATAGGGTAAAGATGGTAACGGTGGTGATGCTCATGGCGGACACGGCAACGGCAGAGCCGTACAAGGCTGACAAATAGAAAGTACGCCGCAACGATTCAATTTGGGTTTGTTGGGGTTCGCGCCGCCGGCTTAGCCTCTTGGGAGCATAGAAAAGCCCTAAGTCGAAACAAGGGCGTTGCGGCCTGATGGAGAAGAGGATGAGGAGGGGGGGAAGCGTCGTCGGGGGCGCGGTGGAGGCCACCAGAAGAAGAGCCGCATGGCGGTTAAACGAACCAACCAAACACGTATGTGGCGTACTGCTCTGGCTGCTGATATAATTAATGGCTGATCCGTCGCTGATGCAGTTCTTTACTCACCTTGAAACGCCCTCGCACGTTGCTAGAGCCCTAGTTATTCAGGAGGTGACGACCAGCAAGCGACCGAGGGCCTAGCGTAGACGTTTAGGTGCCAAGCCAGCTAAATACACAAACGATGCGACTAGCCGGGAACTAGCACGTCGGGAGTTACTAGCGTCTTTACTCCGTAGTAGGACGTAGTTATGCTATGCCTGGCAACGCCTAGCACATCCCGATGCCTTCCGTTGCGAAAAACCAGCCCCGGGCCAAGTTGGAAGGCAGGCAACTGCAAACATGAGGATAGAAGGGAAGGAGGAAATCCAAACGATACCCTTCCTTGACCCTTGGCCCTGCCGTACTCTCGCCCCAGCTCTACCTCGATGCGAAGTAAACCGGGCCCAAAAACGTATGGCCTAGATCCTCCGGCCGATGGAGCTTCTCACTTTGATACTTGTCCCCCTCAGGGCAGCGTATGGTAACTCGTTTGGCGAGTTGTTATCTGTCAAGGGAATTGGGTGGTGACAATATGATGCCGGAGGGTTCCTGGATGAGCTTGTGTGATTGCGAGATATGACGGACCCTACCAGCTGGTCGAAAGTGTGCCGTGTGGGTGGGGGAGAGGCTTCCTGACTAGCTGCAATTTCGAATTCCTAAACAAGCCTTGGTATCCGCCCCTGTTTTGGATTGAACATTAAGTGTGAATAACAGAAGCACATCTCTGATCCATCAGATCCTGGATGGTGTGTGGTGTTGGAATAGAGAATAGAATTGTTCGTATTCAATACTAGAGAGAGAGAGAGAGAAAGTGACGCGGCAGATACTTGGTAGGAAAAAAACTTTTCGCCCGCTAGCAATTCGGGCTGGGCAAATAGGAGCCACGCTTCAACATATGATAATACATGTACAGTGGGGTATAGGAAGTGTCCGGACACCCCGGACACTTCAAAAATCCGGATACTACAAATACTCAAGAATCCTCTACCACAATATTCTACGGTCGCATAACTGTAGAATGGACATTAAATAAAAGGTAATTAGAAAAGAGAAAAATTATTAATACAAATCAATACTTAATTGGTCCTCCCTCTGCTAAAATACATATTCTAACTCGTTTCTCCATACTATCAATGCACTTGAGATAATCAGCAGAAGTAAGAGATGCCCATTCCCTTATAATGGCATCAGCCATCTCCTCTTTTGAATGGATCTGATGACGTTTCCTATTAATCCTCCTTTTAACTATTGACCAAACATTCTCGATCGGATTTAAATCAGGGAATTGAGCAGGCCACCATTTCCGAGGAAAACCAACTTGTTGACGATATGCTCGATTCGCTTTGATATAATGATATCATGCATTATCTTCCACCCAGTCAATCTCGCCTTCACCTCCAGGATTCTTCCGTACTTTATCATAAAATGGAAATCCATATTTTTGTAATATGGTTTCTCAATAAATATGCTGATCCATCTTCCTATCTAAAACCACTAGAGGACCATGGTAATATCCTGAGATTGCTGCCCAAACACCAACACTTGTCCTTCCACTTTTAAAAGAAGGTTTTAAATTCTTTTCCTTATAAGCTTCATCACGTCGACATGAAACCCAAACCACTTGTGAATTCTTTCCGACCTCGAAAGTTGACTCGTCCGTCCAAATAATTCCTCGCCAATCTTCCGTATCCCAATTTTCATACTCCAAACACCAACGAAGTCTCTCATCCTTATGCTTTTGACTGAGATATGGTTTTTGTCGTGCTCTATATCTCTTTATTCCAACTCTTGCTAATATTTTTCATACTGTAACAACAGTAATTTGTTTACCGCTTTTGCCAGGAGAACCAAGTGCTGAGAGGGATAGGAGGTTTTGGGTATCTGCTGTCATATAAAGCTTGCATCTATTTCGTTTGCTGACTTGTAAAGGTGCCCCAGTTCGCTTTTCCGATTGTAAGGATTTGGTTGAGGAAAGTTTCCATCGTCGAATAATATCGTTCACTGTTGATTTTGGAACAGATTCAAGCTCAGTGATTTTGCGACATGAGATTCCAGCTCAATGAAGGGCAACAACATTGCTTCATTGTATCTCTGTTGTTTCACAACAACTAGTTTTTGGCTTGGATGGCATTTTCGGGGTATTGTAAGATGTAAAAAGGGGGCAGCGAGCTCAAAAAAATTTTTCTACTTCTTTTTCGTTTACTAACTGAAATTGGTAAGGTGTCCGGACACTTCCTATATCCCACTGTACACCAGCGTCAAAAACCATCGCAAGATTGCCAGAAACAGGTGCGTCGTGAAAATAATTCATGCAAATCGAAACCGAGGATATCACTCACTCACAGTCCCAGTCGGAAAGCGGGCAGAAAATCTCATAAGAGCCCACAATGGATTCAACGGACTTTAAGCGAGATAACCATCCGCAGTAGCACAGATGTGGGTTTTGAGCCTGGGTCCATTGAAACGCTCTTATGCTGCGATACACAATGTCAGGGGCAATACGTGGTAGTCTAGGGCAACTTTAGCACCTCCACTTGTCTCTGGAGTATCTGGCATCGGTCGGTGATCGAGGAGGGTTCAGGCTTTAAGGCAGACATTGACAGACGAGGCTGAAGCAGATTCTAGTGATCTCAGCTCTTGGGCTTGGCGACACATCGGGTTGGAAGTCCTCTGCATTAATTCTCTTTATTTACTAATTCATATGGCTCCTTATGTCGTGGCCTTTTGTCCTTCTACGGCTGTAGCGGGAGGATGGCAGGCTTTGGTTCCTAGTGTGGGATAGAGAGTTGGTTTTTCGATGCGAGGGGGTTTGATGGGGGCCACTCAGCCTCATCGGAAAATGGCTCAGCCCGTGTTCATAAAACTCTTCCTTTTTCGATAGGACTCCCCAAGGTACTTGGTTTCATTTTATCGGGCGGCGGTTACTGATCAACAGATATCCCCGCTCCCAACAGCCGCGTCCTGCTCAGAGAGCCATCTGCTAGTTACGCTGTCTGGACCGAACCCTTCGGCATGTCTATCGCCAAGCTTCTTGCGGTCGGTCTCGCGACTCTCGAGGCCGGCACTGCCTTGAGCTTCCACCCAAACTGCAGCCTCCCCCACGAAGGGACGAACTTCGTGTCGGGGCCGAATGTAAGGGGAACCCTCAGCATCGTATGGAACTGCCTTTCAATCATCATCCTCTGCTCGTGGAATATCCTGCACTTGAATGTTCCAGAGGAACGAGCATACCCCACTGGATTCGTCCAAAGCGTATGTGAGGCAATTCTGGGTTCACTTAAGAAATTCAAATGGATGCTCTTCACTATCCTCATGCCAGAATTTCTCGTCGGGAAGAGTTTCAGTGACTGGCGGGCAGCGAGAAACGGTGCACGTTTCATGGTATATGCCAATGCAGATAAAGTTGAGTGGGGAATGATCCACTGCTATCTCTGCGATATGGGTGGAGTTGCGGTGGACTTCGGTGGGGTCCTGTCGGCACAAGGCCGGGGGGCGACTACGATGCGCGAACTTGTTAGTGGCGTGCGAACTGTTTACCCTGAACTGGATCCTAGTGCGACCATCAACTTATCTCGGATGGAACATAAGCTCTGGGTTTTGAACAACTCCCAGATGGGCTTCGCGAGGAGAATAGGCCTCATAGCCGCTCTCCCGGATATTCCTACAATAAAACTAGAACAATTGAGCAAGACCGACCCGCTTGTCAAATTTCTGGCAGTGGTCCAGGTAGCATGGCTGATCCTCCAACTAATTATGCGCAAGGCCAGGTCGCTTTCCATCACCCAACTTGAGATCGCCACTCTTGCCTTTTCCGTTTCAAGTTTTGCGACCTACATCTTCAGTTGGAGCAAGCCCCAAGGAGTCGAGACGGTTACGAAAGTAGTCGCTTCCCGATTGCCCAATGTACGGGAAACTTATGAGCTATCGAGGTTCGGAGACGGGTACCTCTGGACGGGGAGACGTTTCGATAGTAGGGCGAGTGGCGATGGGGACTTCGTCCTCCCTATACCGAACGATGTAACTCGGCCGAGCTTTAAAATGATACGGACGGAGGGTCTAGACGAGCGCACAGCTGCGCCCGACCTTTTTGCACCGGATGGCAATGACCGGTATGAGTTTAGAGTCTCATTCGCTATGCCGTTCGGGGCCGCGTCCGGCGGCGCCGTTTTTGGGGCATTACATTGTCTTGCATGGAACTTTCGTTTCCCGACACCGACGGATCGACTTCTGTGGAGGTTGTGCTCGATATTAATGGCCGCCCTGCCCCTCCTGTTTATTGGGTTTGCGTTTGAGTGGCGCTCACAGAACTCGAGTCTCAGGTTCAAGAGGCGATCGCGGGATAGAACGGTCACCGCTAGCATCATTATCGTTCTCATAACCTTGCCTTACATCTTGGCTAGATTGGTTATCTTGATTGAGATCTTCCGAGACTTCGCCTTTCTCCCACCGGATGCTTATAAGGAGACGTGGTCTGGGGCATTCCCCCACTGGGGATGAGAGTCCAAAATTCTTCCCTTAGCTTTACGAGTCACACGCAGGACGACTCTAAAAGTTTCTTCTGTAGCTGTATGGGCTGTTGCAGCTACCCGTTAATCCAGTCGAACTGGTAATCAACAAATACGGCAACAGGGAGACGTACTCGACACCCCGATGTCGATCATGTGAAGTTGCCAGCCAATATGGAAACGATGTGCGGCAGCCGCTAACAAATCGTGGGACCACGGGCGGGAAGGGGATAATGGCTTGTCTCCCGTCGTCTAGCCAGGGCGACGTGTATACAGAGCCGGTAAATAGATTGACCTTGGCTATGAGACACTATATAGACAATCAACTGCACTAGCTAGAATCGCCGCAACTACCCCGGCAGCCTAGTAGACAACAACCAATAGAAAACAAACATAAACCCAACACAGTTGCACACCACCAAATACCCTTCCCAAAGCAATGAGCCCATGGGACTGAAGAAAGACCTAGATAAAGAACAGGATTTCCACAAAAACAAAACGTACAACGTACTACTACTAAACTCGCAATATTAAGGGGCGAGGCCAAAGACTCTGGCGAAGATGTAAGGGCACAACCGCGCTAAAAATGCCCCTCTCTTGGTTGGGCTTAATGTAGAAATATATCCGGTGGCTTACTGTGCACGCACGTTACGGGTCTGAGGGAATGAGTATTATGGGAGTCATTGGGGGTCTATTTACCTACTGGTAAAAGCACCGCCGCTGGGGCGATGGGTAGTCAACTAGGATGGGTTTTTTGCGTTTTTTTATGGGAAACACGCAGGTTGTTTTTACATGTGGTTTTGGGGGTTGTTGAGTTTTTGTTAATCTCTTGTTATTGCTTGTGGGTCTGGAGTGCGTTTCTTCATGGATGAACGATAAATATGCGGTGATACGCGACGTGCTCTCTAGGCCCGTGACGGCAGTTCTCCCCTGCTTGGTGACACTGGAACTGTGCTGTTTGGTAGCTAGGGGAGACCATGGCGAGCTTTGATAATATCGGCTGCCTGATGAATAGGACAGCGGTCAGGGTCTTTGTTGGAGTAACGGGAAGGCAAAGACGGCTCACCTTCTCAGCAACTGCGTAGACAGTGGCACTAGTATGCGTTGCAGGTATGAGTGGCATGATACTCGCATCAACGATGCTCAATCCCTCAACCCCATACACCTGCAAATTGGCATCAACCACGCCCCCAAACTCCCGCCTCATCAGCGCACACGTGCAGCATGGATGTGAATAAGTCGGCACTATCTGTTGTCTCAATGCAGCCCTTAGCTGTTCGTCGCTCGTGAGGTTTACGCCCGGAGCCAGCTCCAGAGGAGTTAATTCCTGCATCGGCGGAGAGGCCACCATTTCTCGGTTAACTCGAAGCGCAGCTATTAGTATCTCGAGGTCTGTTGGATCCTCTAGGGCCCCGAAATCAATCAGTGGGGGTTGTAGGATGTCGGTGGAGTTTATGTTGATAGAGCCGCGGCTAAGGGGCTTGACGAGAGTGATGGGGATAACGGAGCCTCCATTCCACCCGGTTTCCTGGACGGACCCGGTCGTAGACCCGTATAAGCGGAGGATAATCAAGCGCTGTAGGACGTAGCCAGCTAGAATGGAGGGTTCAATAGAGGAAGGGTAAACTGTCGTAGGAGATTGAGATTTAGCAAGGTTAATGATATATTGGTAGTTAGCAGTGATGTTTGGTAATGGAAGGAACGCGACGGTATTGCCGCCTTGGTTTACGATAGTATATGGGCCTTGGCGCTCTGACCAATACAGAGCAAGTTGCTCTGCGGCATATGTCTGGTTAGTCGCCAGCATCTCCAGGTTCGGTGTGGGTTGTGTTTCAACTATTAGCGGAACTCAAATTAGTAGTTAGTTGGGAAATAAGCGTCAATTGTCGTGTGTAAACAACTTGGGTAGCTGTTAAAAAGTGGAGGGAGTTCTCCAGGGACGGTCTGCTGTCTCGTCTGGATGAACTCTCGCCCCGGATGGCAACTCACATTTGAAGACTGAATACAGGGTCGGATGGTCCTGCAAGTTCTGACCGACGCCAGGAAGATCCACTACTACTTGAATTCCAAGGCTTCTGAGGAGGCCAGCTGGTCCGACTCCAGAGAGCTGGAGAATCTGAGGGGTATGGACGGAACCTGCTGCCAGGATAACCTCATTTCGCGCTAACACACTGCTGCTCTGGTTGGTCTCTCGAGACACAAACTCAACCCCAACTGCTCTACCGCCTTTAAAAATAATTCTACGCACTACGGTATTAGTAAGTAGATGGTAATTCGGCCGTGATGCAATGACCCGGTCATAGTGTGCCGTTCGGGCATATGACCTCGTCTCGTCCTTTGGGTCGAGAGAGCTTGGTGCCCAAAAAGCCCCTCCTGCACCGCCGCTGCCTGGGTCCTTTGGCGTCGGCACACCAAGACTGTGCCATGCTCGGAAGAAGTTCTCTGCGTTAGCAAACGTTAGTTTGGGTGGACAATTGCCCCCGGCAAGGAAGTGAAACCAGTCCTTGGGACAGCGTACTGATGGACGGAAACTGGAATACGGGGAAACTCGACTGAACAGGCCCACCGCACCCATGGACAGAATCATCCCACGAAATATCAAACGCTTCTGCGAAGCTTCGGGCCGCCGGAGTGAAATTCTCGCTCTAACCCAGTTTCAGAACGCGGATCGAGCAGACTATTAAGCCCCGACTTGCTTTTTTGAAATATGGCAGTAGATCCGCCCAACCCCATCCCAGACCTCCCAACTCTGGCCACGCATCGTAGTCTGCTGCCGACCCGCGATCAAAGAACATGCCATTGACGGCTGTGCCTCCCCCGACCACAGCCGCAGCCGGGACTGTGAATGTGCCACCAGCAAGCCCCCGCTGAGGAACGCTCTTGAGATTGAAAAGGTACGGAGACGCGCTGAGGTTCAGAAGGCCAGGGACAAGGACAGACGGCTCGTGTTTATCAAGGGGACCATACTCGATTACCAGCACCGATGCTGCGACGCATCAGCATCTGGTGTTGGTTCAGACACAGAGGAGTAGTGTCTACACACTGTCTGGGTTCTCGGTTAGTCGGTCGGCAACAGTGAGTCCACTGGTCCCTCCCCCGACAATCACAAAGTCATACGAAGCATCCAACCCAGCTTCACGCCCGACAATCCTCGCATGCGGCGGCGGGACTGGGGCAATTACCCCAACCGCCCCAACGCAAAGCAAGAGAAACGTGACGCCAGTAAACATATCTGCGGGTATCTTGCCAAAGCGAACGAAGAGCCAGACATCAGAAACAGCGGACCAACCCTCCAATAAATATTACTCCACCCACGCTGCAGACGGGCAAATCGCATCTGCATATGGTCGAGGGGGTACCGTAACATCCCCGTATTTGGCGCATCACCCGGATCAGGGGCAATATGTCGGGTTGCTGAATAAGTCCCCTTGGCACACCAAACCTATCCCCACAAGCCCCCGCACGCAATTTTATGGTGGATGGGTGCAGGGCATGCCGGCGGGGGGTTCTGCTCGCGGTATGGCTTACCATGCCCGTGGGTGCGGGGACAGGCATGGGGGGTTACGTGGTGTTGATTGGGATCGCCCGGGCTTTTGCCCGTTCGTTCTCACGCGTGATGCCATAGCAAGAGCGGGGTGGGTGGTGCTTATCTACTAGTAGGGTGTTAAGTTGTACCCGGCCGCTGCGGGAGAGCCGTCCTTCACCCAATCCCAAGCGGAGAGTAAGCATTGTCTGTGGCGCAAGGGAACACTCAATACCTTAGATACGTTGTACCCTCGAATGCTACACGGCAGGGGTTGCGGGGCATTAGAACCGTGGTGTCGCTCCTTGAGTCTTGATCTGTAAAACCGGACAAATCTGGATTGATAGGCTCGGATTCATGGGCTGTCGCATTCCCCTCCTGTTATACGCTAACTGCTGTTATTGCCTTAACTGAAACTAGTCTTGCTATGTGACTAGTTAACGCAGATATAGGTAGAACTTCATATCAAACATGTTCTACATTATCCATCCCCAATTGCCCAATCCTTTCTAGGTCCATCCCGAAGGCTTGTGCAAGCGCTTCCAAGCACGCCGTCATAGACTGGCTGATACTATAAACGTTATCTATCATCACATCCGTCGCATCACTCGTACTACACCTCTTGAAAGACCGAGATGTTGTAATGAGAAAGCAATTCTTGAACAGTTTGAGCTGAGCAAGGTCATGATTAGCGAATCTTCACGGGAACCCTGGCTTCAGAAGCTACGTACACAATTTCTTAAACTGAATCAGGGTCTTTGGGAATCTGGGATGGGGTTCCCATTTCGGAGTGCCGTCTTTATCGTGTGTTTGTGCTGTGAGAGTGTGGATCTGGGAACTGGGTCTGAAAACTTGTGTTGTAGGTGTGCCGAGGTGCCGCCTCATGTTATTGTAATCAGTTCTAGCAGGTTGGTGAACCTTCAAGGAGGTTCGCTCGTCAATTCGTCAGCATCGCCACCAGGGTGGCGATATCACCCAGCTGTCTATAAAAGACGGTGGCATCTCCAGCAAGTAGTTAGAATTAATCTAAGTCGCTCGTTACCAATATACTCAATTGTCTACTACGTATCCGTACCCTCGCCGCCATTTGAGACTGCCTTAACTACAACAGGTTATGAGCCCGGGGACTATCCCGAACACGAACCAGTGATCTACGATCCAAATGGCAGATGATTCAGGCCCTTCGCAGGGCACTTCGGCCGCTACAGAATGGCGAGGCACGGAAGGAGGTGGTCTACGGTTGACCTACACGCAACCACGACTCAACAAGAAGAACTACGTAAATTGGGCACCAAAAACACAGATCTTACTTGAGATCCAGGGTGTCTGGGACGTTGTGAGCGGTGATGAAAAAGAGCCTGCTAGAAATGCAGCAGTAAAAACTAAGAACGAGTGGAGGAGGCGAAATGGTATAGCCCTGGCCATACTCGCTGAATCAATCGACGATCCGGAATTCCAAGCGATCCGTAGTATTAAAAAGGCCGCTGAGGCCTGGCAGAAGCTACGTGACATCCATCGGCCAACAGGGAACCAGGCATACTATCACGTCATGACCCAGGTGATGCAGCTACGAGCGAACGGTGCCGCGAGCATCCAGGAGCTTACCCAAAAGTTAGAGGAGCTCTGGTACGAGCTCGAGGACGTCGAGCACAAGGACGCAGAGGAACGGAAGAAGCAATTCAAGATATGCTTACTTCTAAATGCTCTACCACTAGAGTATGAGCACATAGTCGCCAATATGCAGGCCACAAAGGACCTGACATATGACGAGGCCGTGAAAAGGCTACGGCACGAGGAACTATGGCGAGAAAACGTCCAGGACCAGCAGAGCACGGCCATGAGTGCCATCAGCAAAGGGGGCAAAAAGGACTCCAAGAAGGAGGACAAGAAAGAGACCCGGAAATGCTTCACATGCGGCAGGATAGGCCACATACAGAAGGACTGCTCTATATACAAAAGAGAGCAAAAGAAAGAGTCTGGCGACGATAAAAGCGCCGACAAGAACGGCAAGAATGCCAAGGACAGCAAGAATAGCAAGGAGAGCAAGGCCAGCGCAGTGTACGACCCAGAGCAATTAGAGAAAATGCTCTCTATGCACGAATCGGCCAAAAAGGACCTACAGAGCACCTGGCTAATCGACTCAGGTGCCAGCAACCATGTGACCAGCTCAAAAGAGCATTTTATAAGATATACCCCTATTTGGGGGCAGCGGATTAGGGTCGCCAATGGACAGCAGCTTGCTGTAGCCGGACGAGGTGACGTCGAGGTCCCAAAGAGCAATGGATTAATACTCCAGGACGTTTGGCATGCTCCAGGCATGACCAACAACCTCGTGTCAGTAGGGCAGCTCGAGGACCGGGGCGTCAACATGGTAAAAATTGGCGAAAACGCATTTTTGGCCCGGAACGGAAAGACTATAGCCAGTGTGCACCGCATAGGGCGGCTGTACACTCTTGGGTCATACATAGGGGCTAAGGGGGTATCCGTGGCACTGGCCGTAAGGCCGGCAGCGCCACAAGAGACTCTAGAGGCCGATAACACGAAAAACCAAGAAAAGCTGGAGCCACGAGGACTCTGGCACAAACGGCTTGGCCATATCAGCTACGGCAAGCTAAATAAAGTCGCCAGAGCAGTGTCCGGCATGGCCCTAGGCCCGGCGGAAGAAGAGCAATTTTGCAAGCCATGCGTTTATGGCAAACAGCACCGGCGAAGTTTCAAAAAGGCAGCCCAGCATGCCACGAAACCACTCGAACGGGTACATATAGACTACTGGGGCCCATATAAAATTCGAGGGCCAAAAGGAGAGCGGTATATGCTCACAATTACAGACGACTACTCCAGGAAGACCTGGATCCATACTACAGGAGTCAAAAGCAATGCTACGAAAATTTTTAAGGGGTGGCAAAGCCAGGTGGAAGCGCAAAGTGATCACAAGGTGATGGCAATCCGATCTGACAATGCTCCCGAATTAAAGATGCTCTATGAATGCATTAAAGGGCACGGCGGCCACATGGAACCGGCGGCGGCGTACACCCCTGAGCAGAATGGCGTCGCCGAACGCATTAATAGGACAATTATTGAAAAAGCAAAAGCCATGCTGATCGACGCAAGGCTCCCACGAAGACTGTGGACGGAGGTTGTCCAAACGGCAGCCTACTTACGCAACAGAACACCTGTACGAGGCGAAAAACGAACCCCTGAGGAACTATGGACCGGCACGAAGCCGAATCTAGCTCATTTACGAGCATTCGGCTGTGATGCCTACAACCTGACCCCGAAGGGGCTACGTGAAGATAAACTCACAGAAAATAGTAAAAAGTGCATCATGCTAGGATATGGCGAAACCGCTACACACTACCGGCTATGGGACCCAGAGGACAATAGGATTGTCACCGGCACGCATATAGAATTCAACGAGGATGCGGCTACGAAGGCTGCAAGCCTGCCGGAACCACCGAAAAACGAAGAACCTATGGAAATAGAGCACGATAGCGAATTCCAGAACTATGGCACATCTAGCAAAGAGGATGCTGCAATTCCGCGGCCAAGGGTGGGGTCAGGAGTAGCTCCTGAGCCGGCCGCGCAACCGCAAGCATCGCCGGAATTAAATGAGCAAGACGAAGTGGATCGGCAGCTCGAGGCCGAACTCCGCAATGCTCCAGGCATGCAAGACGAGCACAATAATGCTCCAAACACGCAAACAGCCCGGCAAAGCACTAGAATCCGGCAAAAGACCTGGAAAGTGCGGGACAATGCCAATTCCGCAATTCCGAGCATTGTAGAGCCAAAAACCTACTCAGAAGCAGTGGGAGATACGGTCTACGGCAAGCAGTGGGAGGCAGCAATTCATGACGAGCTGCACTCGCTCAACGCCAATGGCACATGGAGGATTGAGGATCTGCCACACGGCCGCAAGCCAGTTACGTCAAAATGGGTATTTAAGGTCAAAAAGCACGCGGACGGATCGCTGGACCGACTCAAGGCTAGAGTAGTAGCCAGAGGCTTCTCACAGCAATACGGCATTGATTATACACAGACCTATGCCCCGACGGTGCAAATGGCGAGTCTACGGCTGATTCTAGCAATAGCTGCGCTTGAAAATCTAGCCATACATCAAATGGATGTGAAATCGGCTTATCTAGCCGGTGGGCTTGACGAAGAAATTTATATGGAGGCACCAGAAGGCTACGACAGCCACGGCGGGGTGCTAAGGCTACTAAAGAGCCTCTATGGGCTCAAGCAATCGGCCCGAGTATGGAACCAGAGGCTACGGGACCACCTAGTGGCCAATGGGTTTACACAATTGCTTGCAGATTACGGGATATACTACAATGGAAAGGTCCTAATTGCAGCATATGTGGACGATCTCGTGCTGGCCGGACCAAAAGATCTTAAGGCGATTGACGAAGCCAAAATGCTGCTTAGCAGTGAATTTAATATGAAAGATTTAGAAGAATGCAAGAATCTCCTCGGAATGGCGATTTCCCGTGGCCTCGATGGGTCAGTTACAATTAGCCAAGAGGGCTATATCGATGCCATGCTGCAGGAATTCGGAATGGAAAATTGCTCGCCAGTAACAACGCCAATCCAGCCCGGCCTGAAGCTGGTTCCGGCACAGGAAGACAATCCACTCTGGAATCAGGAGCAATATTAGCACTTAACCGGCAAGCTCATGTGGGTCATGCTCGGCACACGGCCGGACATAGCATTCGTGGTAGGACGACTATCACAATTCAATAGTGACCCAACAGAAGCACATTGGAAAGCTG
>JAJDFE020000632.1:0-21584 GCA_021527465.2 Geoglossum glabrum | reverse complement strand
GAATTTTCTATAGCGTTCTATTATAGGGAGTGCCGGACTAGCTGCCTGAATGGGCTCCTCTAGGAGCCAAATCCATACCCACTCCAGAAGCCTCAGGTGGACACTGCCTAAAGCGGCTCCCTAGAGCCCAAATTGGCTCTGATATTTTAGGAAGCCAGACGTAGCTCCCTAAACCATATCCCATACCAGGCTCCACACGGTTCGAGGTTCTTTGTTTAGTTTTTTACTGCCGAGCCCGTTTCAAGAACAAAGTGAGTCTCGCAGTTCAGCCAAAGAAATATCCACTATGTACAAGTCTCGTCATGTCCGCCGAGGTTCTCGTTGCAGTCGACCTCTTCTCCAGCACATTTGCTTTATCTGTGGCAAGGCTCGGTCATCTACTTATCAAGCGCAGCACCCGCTTATTCCTGGAGATATTCCCATCCCAGGTATTTGCTCGAGGCGGAAATGCGCAAGAGTAGGTTATCCAATGCCAATGGAGTCTCCTCCGCCGGCGGTCATCATTTATAAGATTCACCACTATTATCACTTCAGTTCCGGTTTGTGCACATCTAGCCCATTGGCTGTCACGCCAGTTGAGCTACCCGGAGAGGAGGCGTTGTGCCGCCAAGTAGAGCTGTCCGGGGAGGAATTACCGAATATCAAAGGTTATCTTGAGAGGGGTCTCCCTTTATTTTTGGAGGAGCCATCACCACCTCCTATCCATAACTGGTCAAAGCCGACTATTCATAATTAAGATATCACAACGGATTAAGCCATTATATCACTCAAGAAATAATCTGATTGCTTAAATACCCTGGACATACAATGAGATTATCCGTCTTTTGCGTCTTTAAAAATGAATAGTTAGAGATTCCTTCCATGATCGGTAGTTAATACACCTAGAGGTGATGCTTATCTCTCTCCCAAGTTCATCTTTGCCATCAGACTTTCGAGTCTTTCTGACTGTCGTTCACGCTGCCCCAAGGAACCATCCGTCTAGATGAATAATTTAGTATAGGGCTGTGGACTATGAATGATGACTTACCAGGCTCTTGCCCTTTCTGGTTGGGTATATATATGAATCTGAGTTGGCAAGCTTGGCCAGGTACAGAAAGCACTCTCGCACACTAACACCATCTTTCCCACCTTTTTCACTTGATAGAGTACTGTAAAGTATCGGAGGAGATACTTCAAATGTCGTATCTGAGGCACGCCTGAGAAAGACAGTGACACTATATGTAGTGTAAAATCCATATCGTAAGTGGAGATCATCCATGTACCTTGCCAATTGGCCTGCAGGCTTAAGTCAACCTATCCATGCTCGGAGGATTAGAATAGAACATACCCAGCCACTCTGCAAGAGGTAAACGTTTTGTCTCTGCGAGCTTCTTGGTCCAGAATGTTTTACCTTCACCAACTGCTCGAATTCCGTGTTGATCATCTATCAAAATCCAATCGGGGATGCCACCATGGTCAACACCGCTTGTACCAGCTCTACCGGCCTGATAATCGGCGAAGTTGATCGGCAAGTTGCAAAACTGATACACTTCGCCCATAACATGACCGATGTTCTGACTAAACCGGCCCATAAGTCCAGACTCATTTCCCACACGAACAGTTTCCCTCTCCGTCTGGGTAGGAATAATTTGTGTCTGTGAACCCAGAGAGGCATTAGCATTCTCCCTTACGTCCGCCTCGAAATTCTTCCAATCAACTACTTGTTCTATCGCCATTCTAAAGCCACTGGTGCTCTCGTTTCTAGTCGAATGGCCTTTGGTATACTGCAATTTCGGCAGTGAAGACCATGTAATCGTTTTGGCGTCATGCAAAGGGTTAGGAGTAGTTTTCTGTGCCATTTGTAGTTTGCGGGAAAGAGATAGGGCGTAGGTATCGGGATCTTCGGACCGAGAGGGCGTTGCGAATAGACCTACCTCTGGCGGGTAGCCTTCAACCTGGTCGGTGGTGCGATGAGGAGCAATTCGATGACTCTGTACCACCGGGTTACCCTGCTAGCTAATATTCCTCATCACAACCAACCCCGCCGACAAACCCCCCGAGACTCATTTCTCACCATCCTTTACACACCTTTCAGACCAACATGTACTACGATTGGTCAAACAAGACTCTCCGCTGGCCAGATATGACTGTCCAGCTCAGCCGTATGTTATCGGAACGCTTCGTTGATAATCTCGGGGAATGCGTAATTGTCGCTTGTGGCAGAGCGCAAGGAATCGATGTTATCGTGAAATTGAGAGCTGAGTATTGGCTTACCAACGCCTAAACGTATCACCTGGTAAAAACTAAGCTTGACTAGGCGCAGCCCGAAGGTGGTTAATGTCGATGACCATGATCGCGGCGTAGCTCTTACCGACTTTCTGAGTGAATGGGCTGCACTGGAAGATTCAAGCGGCTCAGGACATACACCCCGCCCCATATATGCCGGCGCTACAACGCAAGACAGTTCCATGCCTTACCCAGGTGGCTATATCCGTGCTATAATCATGTCGACGGTTCCTGGACAGGAAGTGGGACGGATATTGCTAGATTTGAGTGAGAGTGAACGGGATACTATTCGTCGTCAACTGGCTAGTACTTTGGAGTGGGTTAGCTTCATACCTATTATGATCTGGAAGTTCACAAGTTGCTAATTAGTTGCTCCTAGGTATATGCGTAAGAAAGGGTGGTATTACTCAGATCCAAAGCCTGAAAATTTGATATGGGATAAGAAATCTATGCAATTGCATGTCCCCCTCTAGACCGTCCCAACGCTTAAATAGCTAACTTGTTTCTTTAGGTATCTAGTCGATCTTGCAAGTGCAAGAATTTTGGATAAGTCACATCTAGATGAGCTAGTTGGGGATGAGGTCACACCGGAATCTAACATCGTTGAGATGTTTGGAGTGTGGGATGATTACGCCCGCCGCTGAGAACCGCTTGCTATTGCTGCTATATATAATTTGACGTTGGTTATGATCCAAATTTGGGCTGGGTCCTATGTCAACCATAATTGACCATTATTATGATAGGCGCTTCATGCCTTTCTTATAAGCTCCACGATATTGAGTACCTGCACGAGTAACGTATGCTTACTCTTTACCCTCAACTCAGCTTAAATCCGCCGCCTCTTTCTCACTGAAATATCGCTATCACTTAGCCTCTTCCTTTTTCGGTGGTCAGCTCTACCGAAGGAAGCATTTAGACCTTGCGCCAATGCCAACTTATCTATCGAGAATGGTGACCCGCTAATATTACATGGCTCTGATTCGTCCTGCTTAAGGGATATTATGAATTTGTTGATGACTTTTAGCTCTAGTCGTTTGCAAAAGTTTCCATCTCTGCTAAAGGAGGAGGAATCGCCAACTATTCCAGGAATGGGGCAGTCGTTTAGATAAAATCTGGCATTGTTACTCGATAACCGATCCAGCAGGACCCTAAATGCTGGATTATTATACCGTAGGGAGCATAATATGCAACCGGAACCTATGTACTCCCCATTGTATCTCTCTGGAATTGAGTCTAACTCAAAGTAAAATAGGGACGCGATCACACAGCGTGCTATATTGTCAATAACCTTGGATAATGAGCGATCTGCCTGGGCTTTTGATTTCAGGTCGGGCATACTATTGGTATCGTCCAGTCTTGGCTCCGGGCCGTCGAACTCAATATCGAGACGATGATATCTGGGATGAGTTTGGAAGATCTGTCTGACTTTCCGGTCACGAATTTTCTCCCAATACATGCGGCATAGTCAAGGGAATGCTCCATCCTTCCAGAGGTTACGAGGCCCAGACATAGATGGGCCATTATTCTTTAGTTGTGGAGCACCAGTGCCCAGGGAGACAACAAAGTCAGGTTCTTCAACAAGTGGGAACATAGTCGCTACCTCTGAAAGAGCGGAGATAAGTGGATCATTTTCGAGTGGACCAGCATCTTGAAATGTGCCAACTCCAGGTATATGTTTCGGCGGAAAAAACCTATGAAAAGAAGTTAGTTATGAAAAGCAGAAGAGGGAATTATAACGCACCCAGCCGCTGCAGATGCAGATCTAGCTCTGTTTCTCATGTTAGTTCCGATTAGAAAACAGGTGGCTAAGAGATCACGTACATTTCCCAAAGTGGGACTCTTCCATACCCATCTTCAGGCTGTATGACATGGTGCCCTTCTGCTAATTAGACTATTAGATCTGGATAATGCCTCAACAAACTTACCTTGGCCTTGGCGCCGTGTTCCCACACCATTATAATTGGTGAATATGCAACATGACGGTTCACGGATCGTGGCGACAGGCACACCAACTCTGGTACCTATAGAAGTTGCATGTGAGTAGTCCAAAATGCTCTTGTCCATCCCGAACACCTCCTTTAGGGCAGCTTCAATATTTTTGGCTGGGTAAATGCCGTCAAATAAATATGATACCACGAATTCCTGTACACGGGACAGGAGCGGAATATCTAAAACTTTCCGACGTTTAAAAGCAAACTTTGCCAACTTCTCAAATGTTTCTGTAGACTCATCAATAGACCATCCATTCATAAACATTGCTAAGACAATTAAGCCTCCTTCAAAAGTCAGTATGCATTTCTTAAACCTTGCTGAGCAACGTACCTGAGCTAACCCCAAACGCTACCTTGAAGAGCGTTTGAAGAGGAATTGGCAGGCCAATGCGATCCTGTATTCGCTTCATCAATTTTAAAGGCACGACACCACGTGCACCTCCTCCATCAATGCATAGCACTCCTACCCCGGCAGTTGGAGGATGCACCCTTATGATTACTTCCTCCGGCATTTCTGTTCCGCAAAGGAAACAGCGTTGGATTCTGAAGATCCAAGGGTCATCTTCGCAGCACTCTCCAAATATCACCACGCAGTTCTCGCAGATGCAATGTCCACATTGTAAGCCATACTGAGGCCTACGGCGCAGACAAGTGAGACATGTACTGCTACTCTGGATACTGTGCCATCGACCCTCGAAACGCCTGAGATTATCTTTGTGGATGTCGGAGGACATTACGGTGTCTTGGATGGATCGCTCGAAAAGATCTAGCAGGTGATTTTCGACCATATTTATGAAGCCACTTCGTAGGATTACATCTTCGGATGCTTCGAAGGCCATCACTCTATCCTTACTCACCTGGGTAAAAGCACCTCTATACAAAGTTTTGAACACGCTTGTGGGCTCAAACACTATAACATAGGTTAGACTCTTCATATCTTTTAGAAGGAATTGCACTTACTATGAATGTCAGGTGGATAACTATCTAAAAGGAAACTGGAAGCAATCATCGGGGCTGCAAACTCTATCAGCTCCATCGGGGACTTTATATGCTTCAGGAAGTTAGATAAATGGTCCTGCAAGTCTGTAGCAATAGGGTTCTGAATCCTCGATGCCTTGATAAAATCGAGTGGTTCATTGAAGGTTTCGGAAAAGTGGTCACAAGCATATTTGAAAAAAGCGGCGAAATGCGTTGCAGAGAATAAGGTCCGTGTGTCTCCTTTATTCTTTCGCACTTGATCTGACTCATCCATAAGGCGCTCCTTTAGATGTCTATGGCGGGCTTCATCAGACATTTTGCCATAAGGGAAAAGAGCCACTATGTTAATTGTTGAGATCTGCTCAAACAGATCCTTTGTCGTTTCCTCTCTCAGCATCCAAAGAAAGGCCTTTCTGGCCTCCTTCTCGCTTTCCGCTCCTGGAGGTATCTTCTCAGTCACGATAACCACTCTTGGGTACGTACTCTTGGGGAGGGTCGATGACTGGCCTTTCTCTAACCACACAGCTATATGGCGTGCGATCTGTCTAAAGCCACCGAGATCGGAAGAAAAGAAGCAGAAGACATCAGCAAAGGGGAAAAGTAATCTTGTATAGATGTTATCTGCGATTTCATTCAAAGAAATGCCCATTCGAACTCTAGAGAGGGATCGTCTTGTGGTTACATGGCACTTTTCGGCTATGGCCAAGTTTCTCCTCAAGTCCTCTTTCGGAAGATCACCGTCGGCAAAAAGGATCGGTCTGTTATAGAATATGCTGGAAGGTTCAAGATGGAGATGTATCTCGCCAACATTTCGTTTACCTTTAAATTTCCGAGTCTTTTTTGTCCCAAATAGTTCTCGAAGGGCTAGGGATTTTGCTGTATTACCAATCAACACAAATAGACTAGGTTGCTGTGTATCAGGGTAACGGATATGGTTAGTGAGAGTCTGGAGTGTGTCAGTTTCCAGAAGAGTAGTTTCATTGCCTTGTGTGTAGAGGCTGAGCCAATGACTGTGGTTGCAAGGCTTCATAGCTAATGATGCAACCCAGCTGCTTCGAGATTGTAGAGCATATTCTTTTAGAGTGTTGTTGGAAGAACCTAGCTAGTTATATAATGATCTAAAAGTCCATGGACTTGTGTAGTGTCGAATTGGGCTCTACTGAGAATCAAATTGGCTCCTTATCATACTAAAAGTAGTATTTATTTTAAGCTGCCCGAGAGCCCAAACAAACTCCCCCGAAAGAGCCGGAATTCTAGGTAGCCGAATCTGGCTCCGCGTTTTGATGGATGTCATCACGCCAAGCTAATGACAGTCTTGAACTGGATAATGTCTTTGACGCGGATCTCAGAAGGAGTATAAAGGAAAGCGTCTTGATTGTGGGGGTTAGTGACGGACAGTCCACTCTATGTGAACCCATTGCGTACTATCAAATACTAATTTGTTAATCTAACTTAGGGGCCCAAAGTGGCCCCTCAAGTGCTATTTCTGGTAGGGCGAAAAGAGTATATAAATGGATGATAGCCCCAAGATCGTAAGAAATGCTATACTAAGTCGTAAAAGCCATGTTTAAGTCAAAGCGACCAAAAATTCGCATTTTGCCATCCATTCCTGAAAATTCTCCAATTATCAACGCAGAGGCTACCCGCAACGAAGGGCTACCAGCAGCGACCGATGTAACCGAGGAAGCATCCAAAACGATGCCGGCTCTTAATCTTACAGAAATGGTCGAGCAAAGGACGCGGGAAAATAGCCAGCTCAGGCGGGAGCTTGCATATCAGCGTAGAAAGCAAGGAGCAAGCATATATTTTTTGGAGGAGGTGAGGATTGCTGTTGATAGCCTTCAAGAAGCAGTAATCAGGTTCCAAGAGTTGCGTAAGAAAGTTGAGAATGAATTTGTATAAACGGTCGAGGCACCGAGTATCAAATATAAGCCGTATGCATCACCAGTAGGCAAAATGACAATAAGAACTGTATTCACTTCCAATAGTGACTAGAGTCTATGTTAAATTACTAGAGCGCATCCTCATGCCATACTAGATAACGAGGCGGGAACCTGGCCAAAAGCTGCGTTGTAATCTAAACACCTCCTATGCTTTCCTTCACTCTTCGGTGATTAAGCATCGCTGTTAGTCGCCCTCCGTAGGCCCGAGATGAATACGGACGAAATTCAAGCTCCTTTAGATGGATTGTCTTATCTAACATACGCCGCACAATTTCACGAATCTTATTGCTCATCTCATCGTTCACGCACACTTTTTCCAATTTTCAGCAGTGGTCGACTGTGTAACGGGGGAAAACCTACAGGAAATGACTGTATGGCCCTTTTGCCCTCTAATTTCAGATCTGATCAGATCTTCAACGTCCATAGCTTCGTAGGTCTTACTGAGACGCTCTCCAAGAGAGGCAATGTCCCCCTGCTTTGTCTGGGCAGAGATATAGTTGCCTAAGACAAAAAGCTTAATATCGAGTATCTAGGATAACCAATTAATAGAAATACTTTTAAGGAGGTGTAGGAGATAGCAAACCCGGTCTGTATCTCTCTCAAGCAGCTCCTTCATCATATCAGCAACCCAACCCGAATGTACTTTCCCCGATTAGCTTAGTAATAAACTCTCATAGAAATAGGTAATTCTTACATTCAGAGTCCATTTCCCAGAAAAGCGCAATCCTTCGAGTTTTGACTTCGCAATTATGGTATCCCTCTAGTAGTTGTTTAACGTACGGGAGCTGACCCGCTATCCCAATACCTGTAGCAAACAACAAGACCGTTCCATACAATTCGAGATTCAGTTCGTTCCCATATGGTCCTTCGATGATGGCTTTCATCTCACAATGTTGAGTGAGATCGTCACTAGTGTGCAAGAGCAAATTTCTGGTAAAACCTCCCATTCGTTGTATGATAAAAACCACAATATAGTTATCATCTAAATCGCGATACCACCAAGAAACATAAAATGGATGTGACTGTATAAATGCGGTGCGACTCACTCCGGGGATGCAAAGGTATACAAACTGGCCAGCTCGAAAGTTCCATGGCCGCGATAGGGTGACACGTACATGAATGGCATCTGAGATTGGTATATCCTTCATATTTTGCCTCTTAAAGGTTATCGTCTGGACTGTTGCTCGGTTAAGAGGTTTTCCATACTTGAGATTGCGATAAAGAATCTGGCCGAACTGGAGGGTGACCATTAATATCCAAAGGCAAATCGATGCAAGTAAATATATGATCGGTGATTCAAACGGCTTCTTGGGTATATTATGTAGCCATATCGCAGCTACCACTATAGCAGCAAGGACCAGGTGGAACTTTAGGAAGATCTCGTAGAGATGTCGGCGTACGGTAGCAGTTGAAGAGAGTAGCACAGTTCCCATGCCAATAGCAGCCTAAGTTCGTTAGCTTGTCTCTTTAGGGGGGTTAAAGCTACTTACTGTTAGTGCTGCAATCTGGGGTGAAGTATGCAAGCTGAGTTTTTGTATAGATGCGGCAGCTACCGCATGTACCAGTCCCTCAGCTATGGCTACCCATCCCAACCACCGATGTATATGGCCATAGTCTTCAAATGTAATGCCACATCTACTAGCAACAAGATTCAAGTGTCCCCCCAAAGAGAGTGGCATAAGATTGATTGCAGACATTAGGCCGGTACGTCGTGTAAAGCTTGGAATATCTTTTACGCCGATAGTGGTACAAAGAATGTTGCCTATCAAGAATGCAACAATCAAAACCACATCAAACCGTGTTGTCTTTCCCGAACCTCTGATATATCGATGAACTTGTGGATAGTACAGGTACTTGAGGAAGTAGATTGTTGTGTAGGTACGAGCAATTCTGATGATTGACAATGACAAATAGGAAATGACGGATATGGCTATAAGGCCACCAAGGGCTACTGCATACCACTGTGTGATGTCCATAATCATAATGATAGATTTGCAAGTTTTGTAAGATGGGAGGCGCAAGCTTCCACTTTTGTTTTATACCTGATAACATGAAACCACTCAAGCGAGCTATTAATGGATACGTCCTAGGAAGACGTAAGGGGACAAAAATGGATCCCACAACCAACTAGTGTGTTCTACTTTCGGAACAGTCTTGTGTCAATATAAGGTTGACCTTTCCGGAATAAAGAATGAGACGTTCGCATACCATCTACTCACTTTCGATAGCTATGGCCATACAGACGAAGAAAGAGCGGAATACGCAACGGAGGAAAAGAAAACTAGGCGCAGCAAAAAAAGCCCACCTACTAGGAATATTATGCAATCTCGACGTGGCGCTGATCATCTATAACCCTGAGAATGGTCAGTACGATACATACAGATCCACCGATCGAGAATCCTGGCCACCACCTATGGAACAGATTGTGAGTAGTCACTGTATGTTGTAAAAAGTATCACTCTTTGACATCTGTCAGCAGCTTGCACTTCCAACGTCTCAAAACAAGCTTCCCGAAGATATGGAAAGGATCATCTCCAAAAATAATGAGAGAGCAGTGAATCCTGTTGAGCGAAGGGAACCAAATGGGACAGAAGTTGCATCTGAATCTGAGGCACAGATATCGGATAAAAGTTTGCACAAGGGGAGAGACGTACCACTCTTGCCGAAACCACCATTATTTGACCGAACATTGCTCACGGAGAGGATACGAGGGACTTAGTTGAATCGTTTCATAGAAACATAATTAGACTGTTCAATATCCATTTTTGATAATTGCTGTGCCATGAGGCGTAGTATCGGGTCTCACTGATTTCACGTGACCAACTAAGGTAATGGACGGAGAATTTTTAGAAAGCCTATAATAGGATGATTAACATGGAGGTATCCCAAACAAGCTCCACATGGGGGCCGGAAATGGACCCTCAGTATCGATATAACAAGAGGTGTTCAAACGGCAACAGATCCATCACTTCCAGATCCAGACCGGCATTTTTTGAGGCCCCAATATAAAGCAACTTGTACTACTCAGTCTTACCTTTCAAGCTATGTTTGCCAACGGGCATTCATGGGTATGCAAAATCCAGCAATTTTGTTTTTACTTTGCTAATGCTTACTATCCTAGGTTGACAGTATCCAAAAGATCGATTCAGAGGGTCAATTGATAGGAGCCCCTGGATATATTCGCAATTACAGTTGTTTCATTCTATTTCCTCAACTTAGTTAGATTAAAAACTAACTTCAAATAGCTGCTCGTGTTGCCAATCAAGACGTTGACAGGCGAAATACATATGAAATTGAATTCCCCAGCCAAACCTTTTGCAGTCCATACCAGAAAGCACAATTTCAGGCTAACGGGTTTCCCAGACTCAACGCCAGTTCTGGATCTCAGATTGTTGCACAGTACTTGGAGAATGGTCATATCTCTGCACCAGTTGTGCCAGATAGTATTGTAGGTAATGTATACTGGTTTGGAAGTCGGGGTGAGGGTATTGATAATACAACATTTGGAGAAGTACAAGGCTGGAAAGAAGCTCCAGGAAGAGGAAGAAGTAAGTGACACTTGTGAGGACCATTACCCCTTTTGTTAACTGAAGATGTAGTCCTCAACACTGCACAATTTGATGATGGCATATGTGGCCACGGAGATCCCACCCTGCCTTGTTATAGCACCTTTCAAATACCTTTCGATATTACTATCGGAAGCGTTTACAGAATATACTGGCTCTGGGATTATTCGGGAAAGCTTGGAAATAATACTGGACATATTGAGGCATGCTCCATCACCAATATCCCTTTTGAGTTCGTTTATGCTAAGCCTACCAGTTCTATACCTCTTGCATGGATGTCGATATTATTGCTTAAGAAGGGACTAGTATCTTTATTCAATTGGGACACTGGGATTTAACAATGCTGTTATTGTACTTTACTTGATCATGTCTCTAACATATAAATTCTTGCCTAAACCGCCATGTATATTTCATCAGAGTCTTTGGTCTTGTATATGATGAATATAAAAAAGTGGCAGGTCTTCATCATTTTCCTTTTGGGCATGACAGCTCCAATCGGTAGTCATCAAAATTGACAACTGTCCAATAATTCAATTCCTTCTACGTAGTACATAGATACAAAATTAGGATCCTACGTTATGAGAGCTGTCCTGAACCGTATCCTTGCAAACACTGTATATATGCCGACTCACCAGGCAATTCAACTCTACCAGCATAAGAATCCCCTCCGGGTAATTCAACAATACTCGTTTGAGAGGAATCGGGGATGTGATGGTAATAATGAATCTCATATATAATCACTCGAGGGCAAGACGACCTCCCCAGGAGTATATTCTCGGTAGCTTTTACACATTTTGACCTTGAACAGATACCAAGCGCTGGCTTGTGCCCTTGTACTACAGGATGACGTTCGTGGTACCTTGATGATCGGGGTTTGCCACAAAGGGAACAGGTGTGCCTTGCAACTGGTGGAACAGTAGATCTTCTATGGGGCTTAGAATTTCCTAGTTTCGCCCATGCTTCGGTATATGGAAAGGATCTAGTACTGGTGTTATTCAAATCCTCATTAAGCGGGAGACTGACTCATACACATTGTCATGACGAGGCCGCTGAGTCCAACTTCCATAATCCATTATCTAAAAGCGAATTCCTATTATAAAAATGAGTGGGGTTATGGAGGATCCTCTTCTTCGGAGGGCGTGCCGTAACTAATATAGAACCGGGAGACCTGGAGCCGGATAAGGCGCTCTTAATGCAAATTTTGGCTTATTTTCAGGCACTCATTCGGGCTCTCAAGACACCCAAAATAGATAAAGCCGCCAATGATTACTGGAGCCTAATGTGAATTTATATTTTAAGAAGCACTAGGGCAATTATAAACTAGAAAATCATTTCATTGTTCCTAGAGAGAGACACTTGGCGACAAGATTCTCAACAGAAAAATATAGAACCCAGATAGAAATAGACAAGAAAGTCTTGGGCTACGCCCGTAAGCCACTACGTAAAGAATACCCTAAATATATGATCAAAGCCACATAGCAGAACCACCGCGAAGATTCTAGACTGAATGATTGTCCGTATCCAATATACTGTGATAACGCCCATATCATATGAGAGACATCTCAGGGCGAACGGGGACTTGGCGGATATTCCTTTCATAAGTTACAGTTAGTAGGGTCGTCTTTCTGGGGATGACAAACTCACAGTTGTTGGAGGACCCCTCGTTCGATCTGGATCTCCTAAATGACTTAGCGTACCTATCCAAAGTGATTGGAAGGGAGCATTCATACACTGGTAGCACTAGAAGCTTATCTCCATATCCCCGATACTGATCTGCGATAGTTGGAGGCAGTTTTTCAAATTCTGAGTCACTTTCAGACTTGCATATGAGTTAGCTTATATGTTTAAGGATATTTAAGGTAATGGATATATAGAAAACCTCATCAATATCTAGTATCGTAACCAAAGATTCCGGACTAGCACTGGAAGTGTCGTCCGCTTCGAGATGGACATTCAACTCGACGGTAATGATCTCAGATTGTGAGTAGCACTGGTGTGCGAATTAGCTTGCGTGTCTAGACATGTCTGAGACCGCACCGTACACTACCGTCGTAGACTTCATTGCCGTCCAGCTTGACCGAAAATTTCCGGACCGAGCCACCAGTCCCAGACACCTCAGTAAGGATATTCACGTCCACGGTAATCATTTGTCTGAAAGGGCTGAAGGTAATAAGTAAAGCTTTGATAAACGTTATGGCTGGAGCAGGCAGTTGTCCTTAGAGGTAGCAGTCACCCAGCGGTAATCCCAGTTGGCTGATGGCCCCTTTATCATGAATGCTGATGGTGGGTAAGTGTCGCTGGCCGGCTCTGAGCGGTCTGACCATGTCCATCCTGTGCCACTTGCCTGCGGAGCTAAAATCATCATCGATGCAAAAAAAACAAGATGCTGTATGCGGCACAGCACTGCACAGCTGCAACTCGTAAATTTCCGCAGGGCTCAGCCGTTGGTGCCAAGGGCGCCACAGAACTAAAATACGGATGCCAAGGTGAGCAACAAAATGTGGGAGGAGTGGTGGCTGCTTGAAGCGAGCAGCCGGTGGTATCGTGTTAACCCTTGCTTGGTGAGGATCCTTGTCACACACCTTCATTCCACCTCCCCTCCTATTCATTCTTTTGCTCTTCCCCCACCCGTTTCCTTTCTGTCCGTGCAAGCTTGAAAAAGGGCTCTATTGGTGATTGTCTGGTTCTATGTCTGGGTAGAAGGTGCTCAATGTTCAACTTATAGCCTGAAGCACGGCAAAAAATGTAAATTTGACAACCTAATTGAACATAAAGAAAAGCAATCTCTGTATCCAAAATAACGAAGATAAATAGCTGAATTGAAAGGCACCAATCAGGAGATGTCCGCCAGCGAGACAATCCTTAGTTTGCCTTTCCCACCACCTGCCTGCGCTTTCGATTCCTTTTAGACCCACCATGCTGCTGCGAGCTCACGCTATGTTCATCCTCACAGGGCCTCTGCCGTTTTCCGGTGCTGCTAGGAGAGGTAATCTGTTCAGGAGAGGCGGTCAGCGGCCAATCCTGAGTCCTGTTGAGCTCATTGATCTTTTGCTCGGCTGCAACGATTCGGTTCGCAGCATTGATCAATGCGCTCTGGTGTTCTTGCATCTCATGCTCCTTTTCCTTCTCGAGCTCCTTCACCCTATTTTCAAGCTGCTGCCTTGCAATGCCCTGCTCCACCACATCCCAATCTGTCTGGTTCGTTTCATAGTCGTTCTTGGTGCACAAACGCCAGTGGTATTCTTCGATCGTTGACTGGAGAGTGCGGTTGCTTTCTCGAGCTTCTTCAAGTCCCTGGTATAAGGAAAAATTTCTCTTGACTATATCATCGAGGTCATTGGACATCTTCCCATATTGGGTATGTAGGGCGTTGTAAGCCTGAGCGCAGTCCTGACGCTTTTGCTTTTCTGATACGAGGGTCTGCTCGCAAGCTGCCAATGCATTATGATAATAATGCACACCATTGCGAACGGCTTCGACAGTGTTCCAGATGAGATTGAGTTTCTGATCCAAGGTAGCAATTCCCTGGTTGACTGGGGGAGGCTGAGGTTGAGCATTATCGTGCGAATCGGTGGGTAATATCAATCTCGTATTGATGTGAGGCAGCTAGCGAAGTTAGATGGGGTAGCTACTCGAAAAATACGGACTTATACTTTGACAAGTTGTTCTTCCATATTGTTTCCAACCTGCTGGGAGGCCATGTATTAAGCTGAAGGTGGATGTATTGGTGTCTGGTTATAATTGGTGCGCTATGGTGTCCTCTGGCTCGAGCAGTTACCGTTTGGTTTTGATTAGGAAGAGGTGAGTGGTATGCATTTTGGTTAAATAGAAGTCGGCATGTAGGACGAAAAAACCTGCCAATGCTTCTAATCGTGGCATAATAATTTTTGGATAGACTCCGGAACTCAGGCTGTGCCGCATTCTGACACATGGGTGGGGCCGGGAATTGTTTTTGGCGCCTAGAATCTGCAGGATATGAACTCCAAATGATGAATCATATGTTGAGAAAATCCTACGCTAATTGTGCCACATCGGCTCCTGTGCTATTCTACGGCCTCACGTTACCAACCATACTAAGTTCCTAAAGTGACATCTATCTTCCTAAAATAAGGCCAACACCCAGTTAGTCCAGTTTTGTTCGCCAAGGAGCCAATTCCGACACCTGATCCGGTTTTGGCCCCTGGGGTAGGATTGGGCTCCCTAGTACCAGGGGAGTAGTCTATATCACATCTCAAACTAGGAGGCCTAAGTCCCTTTCGATTGAACTAACAAGAATTCCAATGACGTCTAATACGCAGGTACTCGATCTACAAAATAATGTCATTCCAAAACTTTTTCGAGATAGGGATTGTCCTCGAAAGCTGGTCGCCCACAAAAATCTACATACACAGCTTCAGGCCCTTGCCGATGGGGAGAGATTGAGAAGCCGGGAACTGTCAAGTCGAACTATGAAAGAGAAAAGGGACTTGCTCAAAGTCGAACAGTACGAGGATAGGATCAGCATATGCTTGGACATTGAACGATTTGCAGATTTAAGCCTAGAAGATATTTAGTAATAATTGAGCTGAATCTGAAACCTGCGCCCCTCGGGGATAGAACATTCCGGCACCAGGAGAGCTCTAAGCCACGAATACAACCTGTTTCATATTTCATTGCCTATACAGTAGCAAAAATTGAACATAGTACTTAAGGGTGCCTGAATAGAATTCACTTTATACTCGAAAAGTACGGAAGCTTTTCTACAACCTCGATCATGTCGTATCAACAACATATCCCACCTTACACCAATCAAGCAATTTTTGAGCAGTTTCAACCAGGCTTTAACTACATCCAGACCCTCCCATATAATGGGTATTACGATCTACCACTATGCTTCCTCAACGGTCAAACCCCCATCGGTTCTGTTTATACCCCATATGATGCAGGTACTCTACCGTTAGACGATAGTGGATGGCTTGAAGAAGACGTAGCGCCGAATTATCCAGTGACGGCTACAGAACAAAGTATTGGACTCGAACACTCAATCGAGAGCCAGGACTTAAGGCAAGCTATTGCAAAACTCGAATCAAAATATGATAAACTTGAAGAAGTCATTGAGAGGCTCGAGAATAAGTAGGCTTCCTTCCAAGCCAAATACGTAGAATTGCTAACAATGACTGACAGAATAGATGAGAAGACAAAGTAATATATATTTCCCGTTTTACAGATAATTTCTAATGTTAAAATAGATTCATTGTTGAAGTTGAGGACTATATCAACAAACTTATGGCATGGACGATAGAGTTCAACCGGGCTGCGGAAGTTCTGGCAGAAGATATTGTAGAGATTAAAGAAGCCATCAACTTGAGGAAATCATAAAACTGTGGTAGATGTACTAAACTGCGGCAGGCAGGCAGTTTAGTGAAGGGATGAAATAAACTATTGCATAGCGAACGATTTATTATTAGCATTGAGTCGCTACCGGCATATAGAGAGCTATCCAATATGGTTGGCCTGATATTTCCGTCCACAACCCCTTCTGGCTCCAAGAGGCCTATTCCGTTACCACGGAAATTTTTCCTTATTTGGGTTTAGTAGGGGCTTTATGTCACCTCAAGCTACGCGCATGAACGGCGAAGGATAATCCCTGCCATCCAAAGGGTGGGTGGGCCTGGAGGCCCACAACCTTGGATCGCCGATCTTCAGGCGGTCATTTATGGCACCTGCAGAACGGGAACTGATATGGCCCCCCACCAATAAACACCTGCAAGGAGAAAACGGTGCCCGAAAGAATAGCTGTATCAAAATAACCCAAACTCCCGATTTAATATACTGCTTATAAACTGCCGCAGTACTACCAAAGCATTAGATGTACATGCATCCGTTTTTTTAAACCGGTATGAGAGCCAGCTATGTCCGGAAGTATACAGAGATTATTTATCAGTCTCCTCCTCCTTCTCCTCCTCGAGCAACAGAAGGTGCTCATTATTGGCCTTGTGGTATACGTTATAGCTGCTATTATCCAAGAAGTCTATACGAGTCAGGAACTGTACATAGGCATCTGTCGGCGCATCAGCTCTTACATGCAACCCGGTAATGGTAGTACGGATACTTGAGCCAAAAGGACTTATCGGCCGTGAATTGGCTTGTAGTAAGCCATTTGACAAATGCGACGAGGTTTGATTTTTGGGAATCGGATAATGTGCCGAACATCGAACAAGGCTAATAGAGGGTGATCATGTGTGGTTGGATGTTGTTTTTTGTGGCGTTTTGGTGGCGTTGATGAGATAGAGGGACGTGCAGAAACCTGGATCAAGCCCTTGCCTCGGTGGGGGTCATGCACTGGGTAATCCTCCGGTTCGCTTCCCTTCCGACTTCCGATTTTCCTTCCGACTTCCAAGCTTGGTTAGCCATCCTAAATAAGATATCTCTTATCAATCTATAACCGGAGTCTCTGCTATGCCTCCGAGATACATCAACGCTGACCACCTGTTCATCAATGGGCTACAAATCTCCCATAAATATCCCGAATAATACATATCACAAAATCCTACAGCCCCGCGGACTCTTTCCGGTATGCATGGGAGAACTTGCGTAGGGAAAATTATCATCCAAACATATCATCGAAAAGCTATAGCTATAAATACCAGATATTTACAGAAAAGTACATTTCTTGTGATGAACGTTATATATGGGCCTCTTCCTGCTTTTTGACATGCCAACAGCATACGTGTCAAGTAGATCATGTCCTCCCCACCTAGCTGTGCTTGCTTTCTCTGCAGCGGCAAAGCATCAACGGATGGCTCTCTCGTTGAAAGGCAATCCTTCGAAACCCAAATTGAGAGACTTGGCAGGGAAAGACCTGTGAAGTTCAAGTCATTGATGGCCGAGATTGGATTCGTTTTCTCGATCTCTATGTCCCAGGTTCTTACTGTAAGTTTATTATGCATTCTAATATCCGCCAGGATCCGTTCGTCTTCTAAACCTGCATCCATAGGAATATTTCGTTTCGGGCTTCAACGTCATTCTCCCAGCCATCGTAAAGGAACTCGATATTCCTGCACCTTCGTCTACTTGGCCTGCGAATGCGTTCTCGCTGGTCGTCTCATGCTTTCTACTTGTGTTCGGTCGGCTGGCAGACATGTACGGTGGTTTTCTTGTCTATGTTACTGGACTTATCTGGTTGGTTATCTGGAGTCTCGTCGGTGGTTATGCCCACAATCAGCTGGTGCTCAACTTTTGTCGGGCTCTTCAGGGCCTTGGCCCTGCTGCGTTTCTGCCGTCTGGACTAATGTTGATGGGAAGTATTTATCGGCCAGGACCACGAAAGAACCTCGTGTTCAGTATCTATGGAGCTGCTGCCCCTTTGGGTTTCTTTATTGGTATCTTCTTTTCTGGGCTCAGTGGTCAGTATCTAGGCTGGTGCTGGTATTTCTGGTTTGGCATTTTCTTGGTATTGGTTACGGTACTTGCAGCCCTCTTGACGATACCCAGGGATATTGAAGATCAGAAGGGATTTGCAGTGAAAATGGATTGGCCAGGAGCTATCCTGATTGTGTCAGGTCTGATTCTGGTAGTCTTTGCCATCACTGCTAGCTCACATACTCCGGGTGGATGGAAATCGCCATCCATTATGGTGACTTTGACTGCAGGATTCATGATACTGATCGCTGCAGTGTATGTGGAGGGATGGGTTGCTGAGATGCCGCTGCTGCCCCCTGAATTTTTCAAGGCGCCCAGATTGAAAGCCCTTGTACTTGCTCTACTGCCTACGTATGGGAGCTTAGGGGTATTTTTGTTCTACGCCACATTCTAGTAAGCTATATGTCACCCCAACCAAATCGTTCTATCGCTGACAAGATTTGTCCAGCATAAAGAATATAATGGGTGGCACCTCCCTTCAAATAGTTGCCTGGTTCACCCCTATGGCCATAGGTGGATGTATCATCTCCAGTGTCGGTGGCCTCATCTTCCACCTCATCCCTGGCACCATCCTCATACTTATCGCTGGTACAGCTTGGGTGATCGCTCCCCTTCTCTTCGCTATTGCCCCTGTCGGCGCTAGCTTTTGGGCCTACACCTTTCCATCGATGATCTGTGCCACCGTCGCTATCGATACGACATTTAATATTACAAATATTTTCATCACCACTAGCCTTCCGCGGAATCAACAGGGATTCGCTGGCGCGCTTATCAATAGTTTGATGCATCTTGGTATTGCGCTCTTCCTTGGTCTAGCAGATGTGGTGGCAACGAGTACTACACATCTTGGCCAGAGAAAAAGCTATCAAATCGTGTTCTGGTATGAGGTTGCATGTGCCGGAGTAGCGTTGTTCATCCTAGTTGTGTTTGTGAGGATAGATAATGCAAAGAGTGACCTGACGCAGGATGAGAAGATGGAGGTACGACGAGAGAGGAGGTCTAGGTGGGCATAGATGTAGTTAGTGCAAAATCTCATCAATCCTAGGCCAACACTTGAATTTGTCACAGCAATGATATATGAATTAAATTTCAATTCCATGGAGCATAATGAAATACCATCATGATGCTTGGCTGTTAGAAACAAAAAGTTCAATTTTCCATTGCTATATCCACTCTGCCGGCCGATATCCTAAGGTTTCTTCACTCCCATAGTGGATACCCCAGAATGTAAGCCAATCTCGTTCCGCTGCTGTTTCCTCATAAGAACATTTTTGAAGTGCATCCTGTATCAACAGGACAGCTTCATATGCCTCTTGCAGTACATCCAGTATTGCGCACCAGCTTTCTTGATAACATGCGATATGTTTTTGCAAGAGACAATTCTCCCTAGTAAGTCTTCGAAGGGTCTCTAATTGCTCCGTTTTCCGAAATTCGTCCACCCGTTGCAGCAAGGTTTCCATCGAAAAGATTTCACTTGAATTTTCCGGAGTTGATGGGACGCTCGAGTACGCTACTTCTGCACATTCTTCCTTAAGATCGACGTTCGAGTTCATATTGTGGTGTGTGAGGAATTCAGATCCTTTTGGAGTTGAGATATCGATATTTGAATGCGTTACTTCTGCACTAAAACCTATATTCATCTGAGAAAGGATTTTGCGAAGTATCTAAAATTAGGTCCCTCGCTATTATTACCTACGGCCATTTCTGGCTCCCCTGATTGACTATATTTTGGGAACAAGCAATAGGAAAAATATTACTATTTGAGGACACCTCCTTTATTAAATTCCAGTTGAGCAGGCTCTCTCAGCTACAGATTTCCACTAATCTTTCTCAAATGTTCTGTATATGCAACATTTTTCTGATGTGGTGTAAGAGGAGCAAGAAACAGTATGATTCCTCTCACACCACGGAAGAATCACAAGACTATTTTACCACGGTCGGTGAAGAGGCAACGATCGTGCATTTCTTCAAACCAGAGGGACCCATCAGTCAAATCCATTTCAGGAGGTCTGCAGCACCGTCGCCAGAATCTATTGAAAAGGAAGACTCAACTCAGGAGGAGTAGAGAATAGTCTCCAGCTGAGAGACGTAGGAAGGGTTCTCATTTGTGGAACAACAAGTACGATAGTTATCAGCTAGCAATACTATATTCAAAAGAAGAAACTATGAGGAACTCTAAATGACAGCTATCTGGATAACAATAGCAGCAAACAGCGCATAGATATCTAGAAAGACCGGCTTAGTTAAGACCCCTGAACCAGTGAAGATACTGGGAGCTGTCGGTGTTGCGGATGGTCGAGGTGCTGAAGGCCCAGCAGTTGAATTGAAATTGGAAGTTGAGTTGGCAAAAGGGGGAGCGCTCGTGGTCGTAGTAAATAAAGAGTTTATGCCGGTATTTCGCGGAGGGATCGTAGTTGTGTTAAATAGAGAAGTTATATTGACATAGTGGGAGGAGGTCGCAGTCGTGTTGATCAAAGATGTTGTATCGCATAAATTAGGGAAATTATCTGTTTGTCGGGGGCCATCACTCATCAAAGTGGGTGTAGAGGGAGAAAGGCTGTCAAGCCCTAAGGAGTGAGATATGGTGGGAGCTTTATCGAGGCTGATGATGCCAGATCCTGATAGGCCATCAATCTGAATTTGGATAGTTGCCACCACTTGAGAGGAAAGCGTAGTTGTAGCTCGGAGAACGCTCCCGAGGCTTGCTTCGTCTTGGGACAGGCCAGGGCTAGCTAGGAAAAATAACAAAGAAAGGGTAGAGAAACGCATGGTCCCAGTTTAAAGAACACTATGAAGGAAGATTCATGAGATTACTTCATGCAGGCTCTATCAGGGGAGGAATCGCAGCATATCTGTAAAGGACCTTTGCAAGTCTGAATTCTACTCTTGGGACGTGAGGAGCCAGAATCGCAACCCTTCACATAGACTAGAATAAGCTCCTTTACGGAGGCAACCGAAAAGAAATTTTAGAGACCAGGTATTATTTTTAGCCGAGGATGGAGCCCGTTATGGCTCCTTAGTTTTAAAAAAGATGAGAGGGGTCTGGTTCTGGCCCCTTTAGGTGGCGCCCGAAAGTGCACCCAAGGGCAGCCGCTCTTGTTCCTTGAGGTGCTGATGAAATAAAATAAAAGGACGTTTCTTGACTCGCTCTGGCGACCATAAAACACAGGGTCCAACAGACAATCTCATAATGAGCACAAACGACCTTTCTTCCGTTATGTCGAGTCTTGAGAAGTGGGTGCCCAATGAAACGAGAAAGGGTAATGGCACTTCCCAAGGCAAAAAGAGGAAGACGGTAGAAGAGCGTGGTCAAATAACCCCAGAGGCTACTCCCGAGCCAGATGCTGCTCGAAATGAGGCGGATAAGAGGAGGCAGGAACTCCAGGAGCAACAACTAAACCCCAAAGGAAAGGGGGGGCAGACAGTAGTGCAACACCGCC